>JANGFI010001521.1:0-17801 GCA_025758705.1 Goffeauzyma gilvescens
GGGGAGGGGAGGGGAGAGAGGGCAGGGCAGGGGCAGGGGTCCTCGCTGAACCGGTTCGTTTGGATTGGATAACAGATGGAATGATGGATTGATCGACTAGTGAGAAAGGATGAGGGTGTATTTTATGTCGATGTCGGTCTCACAAATGACAATGACTCTGTTGTAATGTAACTGGAATACTAGTAATCATTGACAAAAGAGCTCGTGGAAACCCCCAAATACCCCTCCCCTTCCTTCTCGACAACCCTCAGGAATTAGGGTCATCTAAGACAACACAACACATCTGCGCAAAGCTACGCAACTCTCCCGATTTACCCCCCTTGAAAGAAACATAATCCGGTCCAACACACACAAACAAAAAATGCGAATCGGCGTGCTCGCTCTTCAAGGTGCATTCATCGAACATGCTGAGCATCTAGAGAGATTAAGGTCGGAGAAAGGGTGGGGAGTGGATGACTTGGAGGTAGTGTTGGTGAAGACGAAGGAGGAGTTGGAGGTGAGTCTGACGAGCGAAACGATTGAGGAGCGAAGCAACAAGGAGGGTGCGAGAGCGAGCGAGACAATGAGTCATGCCGACGCGAGAGAAGAAGAGAAGCAAAAGAAGAGAGATCGAGAGAGCGAGATACGCAATATTATGGATTCTTACAGCTGGTTGACCTATACCTCTTACCTTCTCTTCCGTTTTCTTTCTTCTTGATTCCAATCCCGTCTCTCCCTTTGCCCACTCTCTCACTCGTCCTACCCACATACCGTCCTCACCACTCCCCCTGCCCACCCTCATCAACTTGCCCTTTCGTCCTCGCTCCCCTCAGCTCTGCCAAGGCCTAATCATTCCCGGCGGAGAATCCACCGTCCTCCTATCTCTTGCCTCCCTCACACACGGTCTTCTCCCGCTTCTTATCTCTCTTATGCGAGATCCATCTTTCCCCGTTTTTGGAACCTGTGCAGGGATGATTATGATGGCTGATGAGAATGGAGTGGGAGGTGGACGGGTGAGAGGGAGTCAAGGGGGTGTGAAAAAGGGACAGAAAGGATTAGGAGCGATCCCGGGGATGAGGGTTTGGAGGAACGCTTATGGATGTGAGTTTCTCGCCTTGCCTTTTTTTCTTCTGAAAGACTTTTTTCACTTCGCATCTGGGAAGACCAGCTTGCTGAAACAGAACTGCTTCTTTCCTACGCACCCTATAATCAATCTCCCCTTCCGTTCGCTGCACCGCCCTCCTCCCCCCTCCTCCACTATCAACGCCCGCTGCTCCTTGCTCACTCGCACAGCCCAACTCGAATCTTTCGAGCTCCCTCTCTATTTCCCGAACCTCTCCTCCCCCCACATCCCATTCCCAGGAATATTCATTCGTGCGCCTGCCGTGCATTCGTTCTTGCCTCCTTCCTCCGACACCATGGTCTCTTCCACCACCATCGAAACCCTTTCCCGAGTGTCTCCTGAACACTGCCCTCCCCCTCCTCCCTCTGAGGACACTCCCTTCGGCCCTTCTGATCCAGAAGCACTCGGGATCGTCGCTCTCCAGTATGCGAACAAGATGTGTTGCTCGTTCCATCCGGAGTTGAGTAACGATTTGAGGGTACATGAGTATTTCGTTGAGAAGGTTTGCAAGGGGGCGGGGGTGTGAACGAAGTGAGCGTACGGTGGGCATCGATTGAAAGGGAGAACGAAAACGAAAACGAAAACGAAAACGAAAATGGCCTGCGAATCCCGAACACGAATACAGCGGAAGCAAAGCCAAACTGAAACACCTTGCCGACACGAAAATAGCATAGAGAATAGATCGTACGAAATCGAGCATACATAGATGGCAATCACGAAGGTGAGAAAGAGGGAGCGGAGTTGTATCGCAGCCGGAGGGGAGTAGAAGAAGGACAGACCGATTCGAAACGGTACGAGGTTGCGAGGATCGGACTAGGACAACAACGATCGAGGGTTATGGCGGAGTCGATGTTGCTGAGAAGTGTCACGCACTACTTTACACATTGCACTACCAAGGAAGTATTCAGTGCCATCGTGTTGCATTTCACACGCCGTGTCTCAAAGGTTTTGTCTCCTCTGAGGGTATGCTTGTATGCTTGCCAACCGTGGCACAGGCGGGAATTGTAGATGGATGATAGGTCTGTCTGGTATGGTTCAATTACATTGCATTGCATGAATGTTCATCAGCCTGTCCGCGTTTCTCATATTTAGGCCCCGCTTTGGCCCCTTCCACCATCCGTCCTCTCCTCCCTTCCCGAAAATTAAAACCAGAAGAAAATTGGCAACAGAAAGAACGGTGTAACAAGTAACAGGTATTAATTAGGAAGTGTGAAAAAGGGAAACGAAAACACAAAGCAACAAGAAGCAGACTCGATCTGTTTCGGACAGAGCAGAGGGCGTGAGTGAACACGTTCTGGCCTTATGTCCTTTCTTCTAATTCTGCTTTTTCCCCTGAGCTTGGGTGGTGGCGGTGGTACTGGCGATGGCGGAGCGAGAGGTATTTTTGGCAGCTTGAGCGTACGGTAGAGTTCCCTGATTGCATGCGAGCAAGGGACAGCGAGGAAGGAAGAATGGTGCGATGAGTATCAGGTAGATGTTGCCAGTAGAAATTTTGTCGGCAGGAGGACGCAGAAGGAAGCGAGCTCCGCTCCGCTCCCTGCCCTCCCCTTCTCGCCACTCGTCACACGACGCCACACTCACCTGCCACCAAATCGCGAAAGCCAACCCCACGAACGCATGTCCCAACCCCCAACAATTCTCCGGTGTCAGCCTCCACGCTTCCATCAGACTTCCAAACGTCGTCGGTATGAAACGGGGTGCACGAAGCAGAATACCAGCGGCGAGTGTGTGGTATAAGATGAGAGAGAGTGCAAAGTGCCGTTTCGGGGGTAAGGATTCAGGGAGAGGAAAGAGGAAGAAGGCGGCGAGACAAGTGGACAGAGATAGGGCGGCGTAGAGCTGAGCGAGTGAATCGAGTCGAGGGAGGCGGGCGGAGAAGTCAAAGAGCGGAGGGATGTGAAAGGTAAAGTCGAGGAAAGAAACCGGGAGGACGCACGTCAGCCGATGATGCGCAGAGATATATACACAACAGACAACAAGATCCTAGTGATGATTGTGGGATGGGGTGGAGGCTCAGTCTTAATGCCCATCAGCCCACACCAGCTCAAGTATCCGATTCGACAAACCACAGCACGCATCCAGTCCCGGTTCGGATCACATCGCTCAAACCGCTCACTCGTACCCTATCGCGGACTCGACCCACATTGGCTCGCAGCTCCTCTAGTTCATGAAACTCCATATCGTACACGGCCTCGCATCTGCTTTGCCTCGCTGCACCCATCTCGCCCAACGGCTCGCTCCGGATTAGCCTCGCCCCGCCCTCTCCCCCCTTATCTGCCTTGACCTGGAACCGCCCTAGCGTCGTCCCCGACCAGTATCGCTCCTGTATGGTCACCTCCTCTCTCTCGGCCGGAACTCACCTGTATCAGAACCAGCGTCGTATTCGTCGCATCCAAGAACGGTAGATTAATCGATGCGAACAATCCTTGGATCGCGAAGGGGAGTTCTATGGCTATGTGCATGAGGAAGGTGGCGGAGCTGGCAGGCGAGCACCGGCGGTAGTGGGGGGTGGGGGGGGGGGGGTGGGTCAGAATGGACCAGACACGGTAGGTAGTTCAGGATTTGATGAGTAAGAAAACGACAGATGAAGCGTCAATGCCACGACCACGTCATAGTGTACCCAGTCAAGACTCACAGCCCACTCCTCGCCTGCGACATCTTCAAGTCATTCTGCTGTTGATGTTTGTGCTTCGAAGGGGCGACCATGTTGGATCTTGAATGTAGATGCCGAAAAAAAAGTTGAATGGCTGCCTCTTGATCAGGGACGGGCGGCGACGGGATGGTCGGCTTCGTGAATGATGCTTTCAAAGGCGTTTAATGTCCACCATGTATCTGTGTGACCATGAATTCAAGGGTCATCGTCTGTTCTTGCTATCGCCATCAATGAATGGCTTAACAGCCCGCGGGGATCCCTGCTGAGCGTGATGTCGTCATCCTCCAAAAGAGTGATAAGGCCCGGAGGGGGGGGGGGGGTAATTCTCGATCGCGTTTCGGAGCCGAGAGCTTGCTCAACTGGCTTAGTCACGTCACATCACAGGCCTCCGACGACTGAATGCAGCGACAGTCGGGTCGGCTTCTGAACTCTTCAAGGTTGGGTGGCGATGGTGTGGCCGCTGGGGACAGAGACACAAAGAGAGGGTACATAGAGAGGGAATCGCTATACCTGCATGGAGCCCAAGACGCAATCTATGGACACCACCAAAAGCAAAAAGAGGCTCGTGCATTATCCCAAGGCTTATGCGGATTTGTTTTGTCCTCCATCTATGGTTTGTATTGGTTCCTCGCCACTATCTTCATGTGGTTTAATGACGTGGAATGAACCCAAGGGACACTGCTCAGACACACCTTGATCGAGGCATACTACTGGCTGTAACCTTAAAAGTCACATGTCATCCCAATCACACCATCACTACAAAGGAAGGTGTTCAAGTCAAGGATGGTATTGTGAGTCTCCCCCCCCCCCCCCCATTTACTCCAGATACTAGTGCTCTGTAGGAATTGCATGCCTAGTAAGGAAGATGATATATAGTGCAGATGAAGGGAGGTGCCTATTGGTCATGTGTTTGCTGCAAGATTGAACAAAGGTAGACTTGCGCACCCGTTTCAAGTCAAACCCCGGCTTCAAACTATGCAGTGATTCTGCCTTACCCTGCCTGGAGTCCTCCCACCCTCATTCCATATTATGTATGTATATATACAGGCAAGTTCTCCACCTATTTTCAGGCTATTCAATATGCATGCACATCCCTTCCATATACTGGCACACAGAGAATTTCCGTTCATCAACAACCGTCAAGCCGTACATATCACTTGTTCTTCTTGTCTTCATCAACTTCTCTTCTTCAAGATGTCCTCCCAACAAGTCCACGAAGTCTACAGCAATGAACGGGGGAGTATTGGTTTGCATTTAGCCGGAATGTTCACACTGTGCTTTCCAACACAGGCACATTTTAGGCAGGATGTCAAATGCACTTTCAAACGATCAAGTGATAAGGGGGGGTTGAGGTATATCAGAGGTTTACCCCTTCCACGTGTTGCTAGCAAATCAAATATAAAACAGTTCAGAGAACATTTACGCCATGTGATCTCGGCCTTAAGAAGAAAAGAGAAGGCAACACAATGGAACAAAGGTTGGACCAGAGACAAGCTTGCAAATGGCTTGCTTGTCCAAGTTGATTCAGACTTTCAAGTTGTTGTGGCCTTGACTAAACTCGATCAAGAAGATTCCGTTACGCGTTGGCAGTTGGAGTTTCGATCCCCTGATTCTCTGGCCGACACTGTGTCTGAGGTTCCTTCAACCACGGGCCCAGATCCTGATGTCTCGAGTCCGCACCCATCTGAAATGCCGGAGGAGTCTCCAGCAGCCACGAACGAATCGATGGCAAGCGCGGGCCAATTTGATTTGAGCATCGAGCATGGAGACAACAATCCAGCAACCACGAGTCAATGGATGGCAAGCGGTGTTGTGGGCGAAGATGGTTTGACTACAGAAGAAGAATCAGACATACAGACCCTATTTCCTGGCCTATCTCGGTATCAAGACAGCTTTCAATGAAGCCTGAATCTCTTGCCGTGACCGGAGATTACAAGTCCCGTTGCAGAGAACTTGCTGGATTTCCTAAATAATCAAGATGCACTTTCCACCAACATCAACACCACCACCAACACCTTTTCTTCTTTCTTTTTTCCCTTAGTTCCTTTCCCACAAGTGATGTGCTCCATTCAACCTGAAGCTCCTTCAATCAAACACAGAGATGTACACCTCCATGTTCTCTCTGCCTGTACACTTTCCTTATTGAAACTCCCCCTTTCCATTTGGATCCATGTGCTTTTGATTTACCATGACTTGTTCTTTCAATCAGTCAATGACGAACCTTTCATTAGTCTGAAGTCCTTAGTTGGAAGGACCTCTAGAGATCTTGACCCATATACAGGCGTATGTATTCCCATGACCGTCCCTGACTTCCCTTCCCCTGTTGTCTCTCCCCCGCGCGTCCGACCTCCCCTCATGTTAACTCGCGTACCTGGCGACGGAGGGCGATGACGAGACATTGGTCTCCATCCGGCCGGGCCTTCGTTATCTCATCCTCCACCGTCGTCGTCTGGCAATTACAAACAAACAACGTCCGGGGTGGGATTGACATCATCAGCCATTATTGTCAGACAGCCCTTTCAGTCCGCTTTGTTCTAGATATCCGCTTCTCACTCATTGTACCCTGCCAGCCAGTGACTGAGTTCACACAGCTAGACTGTACAAAATGGCATCTGATTGTCTAACGGACTCACCCTCTCAGTACTAGCTCGACCACCGACGTGGATAAGAGGTTCTTCAAGGAGAGGAATAGCAGGACGATCAGAATATAGATATAAAGGGATCGTCAAGGGATACCACAGAGTTTCGGCGGCTCGGGCCCTTGGACATATAAATCTAGAGACATAGGTAGGGAAAGGATACAATATAGGGGACAGGAAGTCAACATTCGAATATACCGCCGCACGCACGCACGCGCAATGGATCACCTCACATACCTTCTTCGATCGAGCCCGTTTGTTTCTGCATCCAAGATGGAGCAGGCGAAGAGGGAGGTGACGGAGAGGCATCAGACGGAGAAGAGAGACGAGAACGAGAAAAGGGAAGGAAGGCGCGAGGGAGAGGGGGTCGAAGAAGATCTAGGAGAACGTGGAACGGCGGATTTCTGTAAGTCGTTCTTCTTTGTGCTCTTTCCATCGCAAACCGGCTTCTCTTGCCGCCGGCTCCCGTTCGCAGTTCCGCATTCTTCGCAGCTTACACAAATCTTTACATCACCCTCACCGTCACCATCCCCCTCTCTTCTCTTCTCTTGTCTTGTCTTCGGTTTCTCACCTGTTCTCCGTCGGATCCCCTCGGATCCCCATGTCTCCACAGCCACCTCCGCGGCAGACTACTACGTCCCCTCCTTGCCTGGACTCCCCAATCTCTCCTCACACCCCACACATCCGTTGACTGTCCATGCTGGTGTCATCCCATCTTATGCCGGCGCGTCTTCATCCTCCTCGTCTTCGTCGTCGACGGCCACCCAAAGTTCCCTCTTCTTCCTCAAGATCAACTCTCGCAAATCCGCAGGTGCAAACCGTGTCATCTTCTGGTTCAACGGTGGGCCTGGATGTTCCTCATTTGACGGTGCATTGATGGAAGTTGGGCCGTTCCGGACGATTCCGGCGGAAAAAACGCAGAGTGGACAAGTGGAGTTGAGGTTGGTGGAAGGCGGATGGGAGGAGTTTGCGACGGTGGTTTTTGGTGAGTCCGCGCCGTGCATCTGTCCCCGTCTTTGAACTACTCCTTGCTTCTACTTCTCTTCTTCGTTCTGCTTCTCATTCCGCATTTCTCTTGGTCTTCTTGCCGTCTCATGTGCTTCTATTCGTTTTTCTACTCTCTGGCTGACACACTTCACATCCGCCTTTTGTCACAGTCGACCAACCGGCAGGAACAGGTCTCTCCTATGCCCCCACCGATGGCTATCTTTCAGAACTCGACCAAGCTTCCGCTGAATTCTTGACTTTCCTCGAGAATTTCTATCAGGTGTTTCCAGAGATGCGGGGCCAGGATGTGAGTCGTTGGGGAACAAAACGCTGCGAATCTCGTCTCGAGACGTCAGGTGAAGAGAATGGTGCTGATGCTGATGCTTATGTGCTGACCCGCCCCGCCCCCGCTCAACGACCAGACTTACCTCGCCGGTGAATCATTCGCAGGCCAATACATCCCCTACTTCGCCTCTGCCCTCTTGAACGCCTCCTCCTCTGCCACCTCTACCTTAACCGATTTCCCACTGAAAGGTTTAGCGATTGGAAACGGATGGATGGATCCGAGAGAACAGTATCGAGGTTATTCGGATTTCGCATATGAGAAAGGGCTTGTCAAGAAAGGGTCCAAGGTAGGTCCCTCTTGGCGAGCAAAGGCAATTTCCGGCTGGAGCTGTTTAGACTATATCTCTTACTCTCTCCTCCCTCCGCCCGTCACCTTGACCCCACAGGAAGCACAAGCCTTGGACTCAGCGATGGCGACGTGTCAATCCGTCATTGATATTCTGGAACAACCCGACGCGTTTTTACCCGTCAATATCGATCAATGTTATTCCGTCATGAATGCAGTTACTGCACCGTATTCACAACAGTGAGGTCTATTCAATTTCTTTTCAAGTAGCCGGAGAGAAGAGGCAGGATGAGATAGTCAAGGAGACGGTGTCGACCCGTCGATAGGGCGGAGAAGATGCTGACTTCACTGCATCGTTCTTACTCTGAATTGTGTTCTGACCCCTCTAGGATCAACGACAAAAGTGTCTGTATGAACGTATACGATGTGAGATTAATCGACGACTGGCCGGCATGCGGGATGAACTGGCCGCCAGACTTGCCTGATCTGTATAAGTTTCTAAGGGTGAGCTACGATCCGATGTATTCTTACTTGCATTGTTGGGCAATCAATCGTAACAAACCCCTCCCCTCCTATTTGCTCGCTCCACGCCCTCAACCCAAAAGCGCAAGGACGTGCTCGCCTCACTTCACGCAACAGCAAAAGAAACAGCCTGGGTCGAATGCGACAATCAAGTCTCTGAACATCTGTCCATGCATAACTCTCCAGCTTCTGCACTCCTTTTCCCAGCCATCCTCGATGCTGGCGTGAAAGTCTTGCTCTTTGCCGGTGACGAGGATTTGATCTGCAATTACGTGGGGGTTGAAAGGACGGCTGAGAGGATAGTGTGGGATGGTGGACAGCGGACGGGGTTCAAGAATGCGACAGAGGAGGAGTGGGTCGTCAATGGGACTATGGCGGGGAGTTGGAAGAAATCGGGAAGGTTGGAGTACGTTCGAGTGAGTGTTCAATGTGACCCCGACCGACCGCCGGCACCGCGGCTCTGTTTGCTCCGGCTGGCTTTGGACCGTAAGACGATTCCAACGACGGCGTCCGCTGACAATCATCTCGTCATTTCCAGGTCTTCGGCGGTTCCCACATGGTCGGCTACGATCTCCCTCATGTCACAAACGATATGATCATCCGATTTCTCGAGGTCGATTACTCCGCCGTGGCAGGAAACACAGCGATGACCCCATCCAAGTTGGGCGAAGAGGGTGTTCATCAGTTGATGATTGCGACGCCAGAAGGGAAAGAGGTGAAGGACGTTGATTGGGATTGTGAGTCGCGTGGCCGTCCATAATATTTATCATCTCAACTCAGCTCCCCCGAAAACAGTCACCAAAGGACGGCTGTTGATCTCGGCTGGCTTCGTTTTTCCTCCTATCTGTTCTTTTGTTTTCTTTTGCTTCGACACAGCTCGAGTTCACGCAGGATCTGCAATCCTAATTTTCCTTCTCCTCGCCATCAGCATCGGTGGATACTTCTACTTGCGAACAAGATCAAGAAAACGTAAACGATATGCGGGGTACGAAGGTGGTCATCCTGAAGATGTTGAGGATGAGATTCCACTTGGGGATCGGCACAATCTGGCATCGCGGCATCGGGATAGAGATGTAGATGGAGGTGAATATGGAGGAGACGAGGAAGAACATATACCACTGGAGACGAATGCTCGAGATGGCAAATATACAGCACGAGAGGTCGTGTTTGATATCGGAGACGAGTAGAGGGGGCGCACCTGATTGTAGAGAATGGGAGAAAATCCAATGTTGGATCTGCTTAAACATTTGTATATCCGTTTGTTTCAACTTCATTACTGATTCTAACAAGTGCGGTGTTCCCCTGCGATCAATGGCTACGTCGGTCAACGTAGATGGCCATAATATGATAGATACATGGCATGATTCGTTACTTCAAGTTTTGGTTCCTTATGCTCAGGCACATCGCACACCCGACTGATCCCTCCACTGCTCATAATACCGAATCATATCCCAGGTGATCCTTTTTCGGACTGACTTGGCCGCATGGATGAGGTGCTCTTTCTTGACCTGGCATGCGAGACCATCGAGGCAAATATTGAGCAAGTAAAAGGAAAGCAATGAGTCAGTCTGATGACGTTTTCTCATGATTGATAGACAGCGTGCTCACGAAGGGTGCCTCCAGATCTTCATTCATTGCTGTCAGAGCGGCGTCTTGACAGATCGAGACCAGCTCAGCACCGGAGCATCCGTCCGTCTGCAGAACAAAAAGGGAACGAATCGTTCAGTACATCTTTCTGATGGGGGTTAGGTGTGAAAGCAAGGCAAAGGACTCACCAGCAATGCCAAATCCTTTGGATCCGTCCCGGGCTCCACCGCCATGGTCCTAAATCGGATCGCAAAGATGTCGGTCCTCGCCTCTAGATCGGGGGGCCCGACGTATAAAATTCGATCAAGTCGACCTGGACGGAGTAATGCCGAGTCCTAACAGAACATAGAGGGAGGACCAAAACAGGGAACGCGGGTCAGCCACGTCAAAGACCATCTGAGGGATTGCGGACGAGATGGAAAAAAAAAAACTATTCTGCGACTCCGCGACTCACGAGCACATCCGGTCTATTAGTAGCCGCAACGACGATGACGCCTGATAATTCCTCAACTCCATCCATTTCATTCAGGAGACTGGTGAGGACACCTGCGGATGGACCGTCGTGAGAATCGCTGCGAGCGGTCGCGAGTGCATCGATTTCGTCCTGCGCGAGGGAGAATGAATGCATAATAACAGTGAGAGTTCGGTTAGCTTCGATTATCCCTGTAGGAGGATGTGAATCCAACCTAGATCTGCGCCATCACGACCGACTTACAAAGAACACGATGGAAGGTGATGCCGCCCTTGCTTTCCTGAAAACCTCTCTGACGCCACGCTCGGATTCACCGACATATTTGTTCAAAAGCTGGTGGTGAACGAGGCGCGAGATTGGGTTAGCGATGTCATTTTCCCTATCATCAGTGTCCTGTCCGCTCTCAACTGTGTACACTCACCTCTGGTCCTTTAACAGCCATAAAGTTGATCCCCGATTCCGTCGCCAACGCCTTCGCCGTCAACGTTTTACTGCACCCTGGCGGTCCATATAGTAATATCCCCTTCGGAGCAGATACACCCAACCTCGCGAACGTATCTGCATGCGTTAATGGCCATTCAACACATTCTTTCAGCTTTTGCTTGACGACGGATTGCCCGCCGATATCTGACCATTTCACAGTGGGGGTCTCGATGAATACCTCTCGCATGGCCGATGGTCGGATTGAAGAGAGTGATGATGCGAGATCTTCGAGAGTGAGAGAAGGTTCGGATTGGTCTTCCGCACCCGCTTTGAGCCATCGATGGATCGCGAGTGAACCCGCTTCACGAACAAGCGAAGATAGATCAGCACCGACGTAGCCGTGAGTCTTCTCGGCGATTGATCGAAGCTGATCTCGGCTGACGTTCCCTGGCATCTTGGAGGTCAAGATGACGAGAATCTCGAGACGGGCGGCGGCGTCGGGAATGCCTGGCAAGCAGAAAGGGTACACAATATGTATTAGTATTTCTGCTTGATCCCTTACACTTGACATCACCGAGGATAGTCACCGATTTCAATCTCCCTGTCGAATCTTCCTGGTCTGCGCAAAGCCGGATCGATCGCGTTCGGCCGATTAGTCGCGGCGATAACGACGACTCTACCTAGTGCTGGTGGTTGTTGTTGACTGCCTTGGTTATGGTGGGTGTTGTCTCCCGCCGCTGCCGTATTGTCAGCCATGCCATCCATCAACGTCAACAAGGTCGCCACGACTCTTTTCTCTACCTCTCCACTTTCACCCCCGTCCCTTCTCGGACAGATCGCGTCGACTTCATCCAGGACGACGATACAAGGTTCTCTCTTCCTAGCCTCTTCAAACACCGCTCGTAATCTCTGTTCCGTTTCACCGTGATAAGCGCTCGATAGTTCAGGTCCATTGACGACGATACACGAACATCCTTCAGTCGATGATGCGATCGCACGAGCCAAATGAGTTTTACCAGTCCCTGGAGGTCCATAGAGTAAGATCCCACGAGGCGGTTTGAGACCGAATTTGAGATAGATGTCGGGACGTGAAAGAGGAAGATCGAGAAGAGAACGGACTTGGGCGATCTGTGGGGAAAGACCACCGAGAGAGGCATAGGCTGTGATGGATTCGGGAGAGCTGGGCAGAGGACCAGGCGGGTAGAGGTTGATGTAAGATGGGAGGTCGGAAACGTTGGAGAGACGAGTGTCGTTGGTCTATCGAGTCAGAGAAGTAATTGAAACGGTTAGCCCAGCCATCAAGTAGACGGGGTGCTACACTGGTACGAAGCGACAACCAATGGCGCGGAGTGGGGATTACTTACAACCGACTTGTTCCCGTTTTCAACCTTTCGTTTCACCTTTGAGTCCGCCAGATCGCCCTCATCCGCATCAACCAACCTGACCTCAGTCTTCCAGTTCATGATCCAAACCGTTCTCGCCTTCTTGCATTGTTTCTCATTGGCTTTCTGTTCTACGGACAGTTGGTTCATCTGGTCTGTAAGATCGTCCGCCGGCTTAAAGTCGCCGATTGGTTCAGAAGAGCGTGTGGAGGTGAGAAGAGTCTTGGGTGCGGCAACCGCGTTGGATTCAACGACTGATTGGATGATATATCCCGGAGTCGTCGTGGAAGAGGACGCCGATGAGCACGCGGATGAAGATGGTAAGAAGATTCGAGTACGAGGTGTGATGTATTTCTGTTCCAGTAGGAACTCTTTGATCATCGCGATGCTCCATGTCGTTTCCCTCTCTTTCCCTTTTCCTTTCACATTGCTTCTACTATTCCCTACTCCATTTCCAGAGTTTGCAGCGGAAGTCGTTGCCAAATCAGCGGATCGGGTCACCAAGATCGTCTTGGCGATCTTGCAATTCTCCTTGACAGGGTCGATTGGAGTGAGGAGCACGGAGGAAGGAGAAAGTAAACTAGCGAGGTGGTTTGAGGAAAGGTGGACGACGGCGTCGCCGTCCAGCTCTGTATCTGGCCAGACCTGGGAAATCACATGATCCTGTCCTTCTCCGTTTTTATCTCCGCCTTGCTCTTGCTCCTTGTATTCGGCGTCCGCCTCGGTCCTGCTCGCATTTTGCACGATTACCCAGCTTCCCGCAGCGATCTTATTCGCTCTCAATGCTTCTACGGGCACTCTCAATCTCCTTTGGTCACGAGCCCGGATCGTAGGAGAAGACTCGTCGTCGTCAAGAAGTGGTGATGTCCGGTTGGGATTGACAACCTTGAATGGTCCGAGTGGAGAAGAAGACATGTTTCGAGTGATTGTAAATGGAAGGGGTTAAGAATTGGGGCGAATATGGCCAGCGGGTATGAATGTTTGACGAGAGAGGCCGTGCGCTGGATGACACGGAACGAAGGGGTCAATCTTGAAAATAGAGAGAAGGATGTACCAGTTTCAATTGACGCTATGTTGATCGATCTACTTGAGTGACTTGTCCTTGATTTGTTTTTGAAAAGCAGAATGCAACCCCTCTTCGAAGGACGCACACGGTCGCTTATCCGCGTGAGAGAGAGGATACTTTAGCGGAAAATATAAAAAATATTGAGATGCCTATATACTGTAGACGGTGGAAATGAATGATGACCGAAGTGGTGTCGCTCAATCTCAGCATTTGGTTCTGGACCAAGTGGGTTGTTGTCACCACCGTCTTCCGCACTTTCGTACCCAAATTCATTTCTGCTGACGGCGGTCAGAGGCCAAGGTGAAACCAACGGCAGGGGAAAGCGGACGGAAGCGCAAAACAGGAATTAGGTAAAATATCTGGATCCCATCGGACCCCTCTTCTTTTGTGGTTGGGTTTACACCACGAGACCACTTTGCAAATGGGTTTATCGGGACTTGCGTGTTTTACGCTCCACAGTCCAGTCGAGACGAATGTTGCCATTCGACGTACCTTGGCGTCCCTTGCCTCGCTCGGTCGAGCCTAGTCCAGCATAATCGGCGGTAGGTTTCCGCGCTGAAGTGGTCACTTATTTTGGGTGCACCCGTCATCGATTTCTGTGGTAAAACATTCATGTGGGTATTAACTAGATATATGTGATATGGGGTATCCACCCGATGATCCGTCCTAGTGTGCGTACGCAATCGCGAAGCCATCGCATCTACACATTTCTCCACTCCTTTAACGTCTTAGCCTCCCTCGCTCTTTTCCGAACGAACTGTTCAGCCTCTTCTCCCCAGACCTCTTCGCCCGACTTATCACCCACCAGCACCTCCTTTGTATGTCTCTCTGCTTCTTTGTCTGACATGACCACGCAATTCCACAGTGTCAACGGTTCGTTCTTATACCACCTGATGAGATTCGGTTTCGTGAGTAAAGCGTGTGGTGGGATGACCGATCTGGATTGATACAGATCTTCATATATGAACCCACAATCATCGACGCTCAAGTTTATTCGGATGATATGACCTCCCGTTCCGGTGAGTCGATTTTCACGAGCCGTCAGAGCCTTCTCGAGCCTCTCATACGTCTTGTGTCGGTTCTTTACCGGAAGAGGGTGCGGGATAGGCTTACCGGCGAGTTCGAGGAGGATGTAGGTAGCGATATGCAGGCCGAAGATGCAGGGCAATGGACCGAGAACGGGGAGGATTCGCACTCGGAAGGAATCGAACGCGCCGAGCTCGTGAACCTGGCCTTTTTCGAATTCTTCGTCGGGGAGGGGGAGGAGCTTGACCTCGCCGGGCACTTCGGTCGAGTAGACGACGCTGCGAGGTGCGAACACGGAGCGAGGGAGAGGGGGGAGATGTATGTCAGTGATGCGGTCGTCGAATGGGACGCATGATCATCTGCCGGTGTCCCAGGAAATCTTGATTACTCACGGAATACCGCCATTCACACCCTCCAATCGTAATCGTCTACGGACCGTCCTGGCCAGTGGATCTTCGTACGTGTTTGAGATATCACTGTTGGAAGGCGGACGGACATGATGGAGGCCAAGTGAATCAAAAATACCCAAAAGAAAAGAAAAACCAAAAAAAAAAAAACCCCAACAAAAAAAGTAAGCGTCATCAGCTGTCAAGCCCAGTTCAACCGTCCTCGATTGAATCGAGTGCGCAAATAGATGCGGCAGAGCAAACGAAACAGAGGAGAAGAGGGAACTTACGCTATTTGGACCCTCGTCGGATCACATTTCGCTCCAGCTCCCATGGAAGAGAAAACCTTCAGGCCTTTTTGGTGGCAGTGGAGAAGGAGATCGGTCTGTGCGGAGGAGAGGCGAGAGTGAGGCGATGCGATGCGATGGGAAAGAGAACGAATGGAAGAAAAGGGAAGGAACGGACGGGAAACGTTGAAAGTGATCAGTCACCGGCGAAGAATTCCATGAGGGATTCGGGTTCTCGCAATCAGCCAGAGGTGCGATAACGACCCTGTCGAGGACGGCAAGAGGTTGTTGTGTGCAAGCTTGCAACACACACACACGCACTCTCGGTCACTCACCTTGGTATTAATATTATCAATAGCATCCACCACCCAATCCGCGCCCTCTAACCACGTTTCACTCTCTTCACCCTTTTTCCAAAGTCCCACTTTGGTCTCAATCTGCGCCCACGGAGCGATTTTTTTCAAGAAACGGCGAGTCGCTTCGACTTTGGGTGTACCGACGTCGGAGAGGGTGGCGGCTGCGTGTCGGTTGAGAGAGGAGAGGGTGGTCATGTCGAACTGGAGGCGAGATGCGAGGTGCGAGACCGATAGGTCGAGGAGCGAGTTGGATAGTTCGAGGAGCGAGTGGGATAGTTCGAGGAGCGAGTGGGATAGGTCGAGGAGCGAGTGGGATAATTCGAGGAGCGAGTGGGATATTTCGAGGAGCGAGTGGGATAGGTCGAGGAGCGAGTGGGATAATTCGAGGAGCGAGTTGGATAAGTCGAGGAGCGAGTTGGCGAGGAGCGAGTGGGATAGGTCGAGGTAGAGGAGAGGGATGCGAACAGGCAGAATTCATTTCGATTCGATTCAATTCGATTTCAATTAGAATTTCGGAACAGAGGAGTCAAGCGTCAGTGTCAGTGTCAGTGTTCTTGTCCATGTCAGAATCTGGAAAACAAAAAAAAACCCTTCAAGAGCGTTCCCCGCCGACTCGGATGAGGCCGTGAGACTGACACCCTTGCTTGAGTCTTCCTGGACTCTAGCTGATTCGAACCGATTTGATTCGGTTCGAATCGAATCGAATCGAATCGACTGGACTCTCGCTTGCTGTCTCATCTGCTATGTGTGTGCGCTTGTAAAGCCTAAGAAAAAAGCAAAGCAAAGCAAAGCAAAGCAAAGCAAAGCAAAGCAAAGCAAAGCAAAGCAAAGCAAAGCAAAGCAAAGCAAAGCAAAGCAAAGCAAAGCAAAGCAAAGCAAAGCAAAGCAAAGCAAAGCAGAGCGTGCGCGCCGCGCGCACGCGCACGCGCACGCGTCCGGTCCAACTCACATCAATCAACAACAACTTTCCGACGCCACTCCTGAGTAACATCAACGCTGCCCACGATCCGACGCCTCCACAGCCGACGACGACGACGTATCCGTCTCTGACTTTGCTCATTGCCTGGTCGCCTAGATATGTGTAATTTCGGGCGAGTTGTTCACGGATCAAGCCTTCGGAGAATTCACCCCGTTTCCATTCTTTTTCCGCGGCTGCCGAGGTCGCTGTGGAAGAAGGATCGAGGGAGAGAGCCAGAGCGGGCGCCAGAGGCAGAGGTAGAGGCGTGTGGGTGCCGGTGGTGGGGAGTGAGTCGTCTTGCTGTTGTTGTTTTTGGAGAAGAGCACGATGAATCATCTCTCGTTCTTTCCTGATTTGAGCATCGTCCGCATTTCCTGCCTCTTGACCGACTTCTTTCTCGGCGTCGCCATCCAATCCCTCCAGCGCATCCGCACCCTCCAGAGCATCCGCACCGGCACCCGCACCGTCACCGGCACCGGCACCGGCACTCATCTCGAGCTCCCGCTGGACTTCCTTCCTCAACCTCTTCCTCAACACCCTTCTTCGTTCCGCCTGTCCTCCGAGGATCGCAGTCGTCGTCAGAGCGGCGGTGAGGAGTGCGGTCGTCGCGAGCAGGAGGGGGAGGTTGGCCGCCGTGCTGGAGCCGCCTGAGCCGCCGGAGCCGGAGCCGGTGGAGGAGAGCGAGGGGAAGAAGAGGGATGAACGAGGCATTTTGGGGTGGTCGTCGTCGTCGTTGTCGTTGTTGTTGTCGTTGTTGTTGTTTTTTGTTAATCGGAGGGACCAAGCAAAAGCAAAAGTAGATCGAAAGCGAAAGGCAAGTCGAGATCCGGTGAAACGAAACGACGGAACGGTTTCAATGGGGGACGCACTGCACTTCCAGAAGAAAGTGCAGAAAAGAAAAGGGTCGAGAAAAGTGCTGATCAGTGGTCGACGGTGAGCAAAGAAGAGAAGGAATAAATAATTAAATAAATAAATAATTAAACAATTAAATAAGAAAGAAGAAGAAGACGAATCTAAAGCCATTCCATCCGATCTAGCCGTCTACGCCGTCTAGACCTCGTCCGTTCCAATCCATCCGTGAAGAAAAGGCAGCCCAGACCATGCATGGCCCTCCCTCCCTCGCACTCCGACTCGCACTCGCAGAGGGATCGATCGGAGCCGGACATTGTCCCTGCATCTACCCTATCTTTGATTAGGTAATATTTATCGCCCCCCCCCCGGCGCTCGGAGGGTGATAAGGATGGCGCAGTTGAATTCCATCACGTGATTCTTATCCCTTCCCCTCCCTCCCCTCTGGCTCTATCACGCCCCCCCCCCCCCCCCC
>JANGFI010001522.1:0-18006 GCA_025758705.1 Goffeauzyma gilvescens
GGGGGGGGAGGGGGGCGGGGACCATTGTCGTCAACTCTCGGTCATCATCTCACCATCGCTTCCCCATTCTATCCCCCCCCCCGTTCGTCCCCCCTTTGTTCTTGCCTCGCTTCACACCTTCTGCAGACATGATTAGATCCTAACATCCTATATGACTCTACAACCAAGTCGATCGTGTGTTCGCCATCCTGTTGTGAACACATCAATTCCTTATCAGACGCTTATCTTGCATTCCCTTTGGATCTCCATCTCCATCTCGCTTCCATCCCATCGACCGATCTTGAACCCGATTACCTAGACACCCACCAAGCACACGTCTCCTTCCACGATGAAGTTCCTCATCTCCACCCTCCTCCTCGCCAGTCTTCTCAACCTCTCCACCGCTAACCCGGTCTTCAAGCCCTCTGTTCTCACTGGCTCCCCTCTCGAAGTCGCCGAGGGCGTCGTCGGCTGGCTCGCTTCTTCTTCTTCTTCTGCTTCTGAGGAAACTTCGTATAATGATGGGAAAATGAGGACGATGGATAGCTGGAGTTATACGGATTGTGGTGAGTTGACTTGAGGGTTTTCCTATTTCGGAGTTTGTTTCACATTCTGGGACGAGGGGTAGGCTTAGTCGTTTGGCGGGTCTTTAATTGGCCATCGCTTCTTCCGTTTCGGAGCGATCATTCGAACGCACCAGATTATCCAAAATCGGAGGATTTCACATCGAAATGAACCTGTGCGAAATGAACTCGTGCACAAAGAAAACGACATGGGGGCAAAGATACCTACGTTTCTCGTTTTTTCTTTTTCCTGAAGGGACGCTTGTAGGGGTTGTAATCCCACATGAAGGGAAGCAGACAAGTTCAGGCAGGTTTCAAGGCGATTAATGAACGTTTGTTGAAGAAGCTGTTGAGAGGGGCTGAGTCGTCCAGAGTCAGCAGATTCGTCTTCAGGACAAGAATGCGCGAATACCAGGGAGGCGGGTTTGGGCATCTGTGCAGGAAGGTGCGTCGAGCCGAGGGTGAACGTGCGGCGAATAGAAGACGATGCGCATCCGGAAAGGCCGCAAGCAGGGTCAGTGGAAGAAGGATTATCTGGGTTTCAGAGGATCTACCATGAACTAGGTGGAAAAAATACATGCGAGAGATGATGATGGGAAGAGGACGAAGGCAAGGACGATGTCCCATTAGAAGACTATAGTCTCCGTTCTTGAGACATCGTCTTTATCAACTGGATGCAGTTAGAAGATAGTTTGTCCTCGCGATGGGGAGGCTTGCGTCTCTCGACCCCAATCCAGGGGCAAAGACGTCCCTCGAGATCAATACGTCCTGGACTTGGCGAACGGTCAAAGCTAACTAGAGTTCTTATTTTTGCAATCACTTAGGTCTCGCTACGGACGCTATGTGAGTCATCGTTATCATCCCCTTGCTTCTTACTTCTGGTATCACTCGCCAATTCTCCCTACACACATCTGACAACCCCACATTCGTTCGCCTCCTACAGTCAACTGAAATCCATCAAGGTCTCTCCCGACCCACCCGTCCCTGGTCAGCCCCTCAGCGTCACCGCCGTCGCTGAAGTCCTCGAGACGATCGAGGAAGGCGCGTATGCTGATGTCCTCGTCAAGCTCGGTCTCATCAAGTTGTTGCAGAAGCGTTTCGACGTTTGTGAGGAAGCGTGAGTCGTCGCGAGAAACGAAACGTTTCCCTCCAGTCCACTTTGCTTCTTGCTCCTTTCGTTTCTTTTCATCGGACTGATTCATTTTCCGTATACTCCTCTGTTGGATTTCCCATCGCATCCCGTCGCATCGCATCGCATCGCATCGCATCCCACCTTGACACCACACCGCCCACCTCCATAGCCGAAACGCCAACGCCTCGGTCCAGTGCCCTGTCGCTCCTGGGCCGTACGAAGTCACTCAGACCGTCGACCTGCCGAAAGAGATCCCGCACGCCAAATTCCAGGTCCAAGTCCGAGGTTTCACCGCTGAAGACGCGGACATGCTCTGTGCGGACATCTTCGTCGACTTCATGAAGGGACGGCCGAAGGCCTGAGCTGTGTCACGGTGACTGAGGTGCTGCGACTGCGAGTTGACTGAGGTGCTTCGACGTGACTGAGGCGCTGTTTGGGTGCGCAATACACAGAGCAGAAAGCACGCGGTCGTTGTCCTTTTTCTTCTCATTTATCTTCTTTGACTCTCCTTTGGTTTGTCTTTATCTGTTTTGTTCCGTTGTTCCATTATCCCGTTTATTCCGTCCGTTACTTGTGTCCCTTCTTTTTTGTTCTACGAAATTACGCTGGTCTGGTCTGTAAATGAAGGAAATACATGTGCCTCTGTTCTCTAGCATGATTGAAAATGTCATCTGGCCAAAAGCCTGTTCTTCTTGCTATTCTCAATGCCAACCCCCCCCCCCCCCCACCATCAAGCTACTCACCGCTCGAAGACAAAGCCGATGATATGGTGGGAACAGTTCATACTTCACGCATAACACACTCGTACTTATTCACAATCAATCTGATGCTATATACATGTTTTGTATGAGACGAGAAGAAACAGGACACGTATTTGGATGAATGAACTTGTTGCCCCCGTCGCCCCCGTCGCCCCCCCCCCCCCCCGAAACCGTTCGTACGTGCGCCCACGTTGGAGATCGGCCCACTCTCCTCACAACCCATCGTCGATCCCGAAAGATATCAGCAGACCTGCATTGAAACAAGGCCGTAGACTGTAGACCGACATCTGACATGGAGGCAATTGCAGCCAACCTCCTTCGAGCTCAAGACTGATATATCGCAGAAGAGCACATAATTCTATATTGCATTGAAAAGACACCGTTGTCGGCCCGCCCCCGCCCCCCCCCCCTCCCCTTTCTCTTCCGACGGTCGCCAGCTTGCGCTCTTCGTTTTTCTTCCGTCAAGTCAAGCGAACAGAGGTCGATAGAGTCCTATCGCAACCGAGACTGGACCATGAAAATCGCATGAAAATCGGTCGAAAGGTCGTGGCATTTTAGACCGAGCCATACACAAACCGCTCAAATTCCAGGCTACTTCTACGCCATCATGTCGTTCTTCGACATAAACAATCATGTATCCCCTTCAGCCTCCCGAAGTATTCCCCTTCCTCATCTTCCTACTCCTCCAGACCAGATAGCATACCCAACTCGTCTCTCTCATTCGCCAGAGTCACGTCGAGCGCTCCTCCCGACCCCGTCCCATTCTTTCCAGTCGTCCCCCCCATCGGGTGAATCGATAACACTTCAGCCTCACCGGACGCATCGCTCCATTTCCGTCTCGAGACGTCGGGATACGCGCGCGCGCACATCGGACATCAAATGGAAGATATATACCGTTGCGACAGCCTGTATGATGAGCGTGGGGAGTCATTATGGGTCTTATCTCTTGGGACCGCTAAAGAGTCGATTGAAGGAGCATTTGCATACGAATAATGCTCAATTCTCGTTATTGATTGCTAGCTTCTCGTGAGCGTTGGGTTCCCCCATTTGACCAAGGGCTTTGGCTGTCTGTCCGGAATCTCAAGGAAATAGAACACCAGCTTACATCCTTCCACTTCGTGCTCTTACATTCCGTTCGTTTGTTGTTTACATGTCTTATTCCTTTCTAAATCGAATCAGCCTGAATTCCACTTGGACCCCTCTTGTGACCGGCCTTCTTATATCCCGAATCGGAGTCGTCAAATCTGCAGTCTTCGCAACCGGTATCATCTGTGCCGGTCAAGCTATCCTCTACCTTGGTCACAGGGCCGAAAGTGTGCACGTCATGGCGCTCGGCATATTTCTTTTCGGATTGACAATATCACCACTCTCGGTCTGTCAAGAAAGCCTGATTTTCCATCTATGGACGTCGCCGCATTCACACCCAACTCCCTCTGGTCGCGATGCTGAACAAGGTGGCCAAACAGGACATGGCAACACGAACCTACTGCTTTCTTTGGCGTTACTGCTTGGGAAATTCTCTAGCTTCATGGCCGCTTTGACTACCGTACCACTTGCCGATCAATATGGCGAAGATGCACCATTCAGTCTCAGCTTGACGTTTTGTGCTATCAGTTTCGTGTTGACTCTCATCTTATACCTTGGAGAGCGTTGGAGGCGGAGACGACACTTGGAAAGCCAGGTAGATGATGTGGATTCCGAGGACGAAGAGGTTAACGAGAGAGCATTTGAGTTGAATCCAGAGAGGACAACGGATGACGAAACAGAGATTCAGGCCCCGGATCTCAGTGCAGATGGAATCAAATTGTCAATGGAAGAAAGGGTGAAAGAGAAGAAGAAGATCCGATTCAGGAGCCTCATCAACTTGGGAGATGCGTTTTGGTGGTACATATTGGTGTAAGTCTAGTCAGGCTCCATTGCGTCATTTGGGCTGGGCGAGGGCGAGACACCGGCGGATTACTGATTTTTCCTCACTGCGCGAATTTCTTGCTGGCAGCAACGTCCTCTCTGGCGTTATCTGGTCACCTTTCATTCACCTCTCGAGCAACATCCTGCAGATTAGGTACAAACTCTCTGAGAAGAAAGCCTCTGCAGAATCTTCGGTCATCCTCTTCATGGCCCCAATCTTATACCCAATGGTTAGTCATCCTTCATTACGTTGACAGGCTCCCCCCTTGTGAACCTGCTCGCCACGTGTGCTCACACTTCTTTTCTTCTCGCGTGCAGGTCGGATACGCCTGCGACAAGCTCAAGACCCGTAGGCCCGGGATCTCAATCACTCTTCTCTGCTTCTCATCCTGCCTAATCGTGTTCTCTTATGCCTGGCTAGTCCTTCCTCCAAGCTGGACGCAGTCCCCCTTAGTTGGCCTAATGGCCTACTCCGTCGGACACGGAATGGCCACCCTTCTCATGGTCATCATCGTCGGCATGCTTGTCTCAAAGGAATACATTTCGACCGCACTCGGGCTCCACAAAGCAATCGAAATGTCCGGCGCGACGACGTCGCAAACCATCGCTGGATTACTGCTGGATGTCAAATCCTTGACGCAGGCACCAAAACCGGCCGAGCAGCCTCACACGGAAATCAATGAGCCTTCCCTCGTACCTTTAATCGACCATGTCCGCTTGCTTATACGTGCGGAAGGCACCGAAGGAATAGGCACCTCACCGTTACCAATGGCCGAACGAAAGCGTGCTGTCAAGACCGTCCTTTTTGGGTTTCTCTTCGTTGCTCTTCTCCAAACTGCTTCCGTTTTCATTCTGAGATCGTTTGTCCGTAGCAAACTACGTCGTCAAGCACTCCTCCAGCTTGAACAATCTGCCGGGGAAGGGGAATATCTCCCGATCTCCCAATACGGTTCCGAGGTAGGAGAAGGTGACGACGACCACGAGCGCAGTGACCGTTTCGACGACGATTCGCCCCTAGCCGAGGACGAGCCATCGACTCCATTGACATCATCATCCGCATCATATGTACCAACATCGCCCTATCCGCTTCCACCAGCACCCTTAGTCCCATATCCCGTCCGAATTAGAGGACTCATCGGTCTTTCTCTCTCTATAGCTGTCATCGCAATTGCATGGATAACATTCTGGACCTCGGCGATTGTTGAACGACTTTGAGTTTAACATTTTGTATTCGTCTTTATTAGGTTGTATTACTTTATTCCCCATCATGGTTGAAATCAATATGCAAAGGTAACTCTGTTGGTACCATAACAATGGACGCCACACGTTACTGATACATAGGATCAGCGGATCTTCTTGTCTCCAAAGTAATTCTGTGAGAGTAGGTATCAAAATTGGGTCACGTCAGTCTTTCCCGCCTCTTATCCGAAATATCACCCCAACCTGCGCCAGCACTTGACTTCGCGATGCAATGCTCACCTTCAAATGTGCTCTCTGCCAAAAGGCCATGCCGGCTAGCACAATCATCTGCGCAAGGATCCACCAAACCGCTCTTGAGTTAGTCTGTTCACTCGCGTCTCTGAAAACAGCCTCGATTTCTCGTTGATATTGTTGTTCAAGCTTAATTGAGTCCACTTTGTCATTCAAGTCGCGGAGTTTGCTCGCAAGTGTCGTTAGGTGCGCGTTGTCAGGCGATGGGTCCTTCTTAGAGCTGCCGACGGTGATGTCAAGGTAGAACTTGATGTGCGTTGTGGAGAAGAAGCCGGAAGTCGAGTTGGTGCGGATACAGATCGTGTGATCTCCTGCTCGAGGTAGAGGGGGAGGGGGATGGCGTCCAGAGTGATGTGAGCAACAATGATTCCACCAAACGAAATTAAGAAAAAACTTAAAAAAAAACTACAACGTAGACTCACCGGGCTCATGAGACGTGAAAGTGAATCTTCCTTCCGGCTTGCCGTGAATATTGGCAACCGTCTCTGATGTTGTCACTTCCTATCAAGCCGACGAAACCAAACCAAAAGGTATCAGCGGATCCTTAGTCGTGACCATGACCAGGAATATTCATGCAGTTGATCCTCACCTCAACGACGACCTGAATCCCCATCTCACTGTTCATCTCCCAGTCTTTCTTCTCCTCGATCCATTCTAATGCTTTGTAATGACCTGCACAAAAATCGAGGTAGCGCGTTTAAACAGTATAGATTATGGGGTCAGATCACTTCATCAGTCTACCAGCCGGCCAGAGGGTCGCTTCTCACCTTCAACGATCACGTCCGAAGCTAATTCTTCCAAGAAACATTTTTGTTCGCCTGCCTTGAGGTAAAAATGAAGGCCGTGAACCGAGGTCGAGAACCAAAAGAAAAGACCGATGAGGAACGAGAGATGACGGACGATCATATTCGAATCGAGGCGATTGCCAGTATTTAATGCGCGTTGTCGACTAAGCGAGTGACAATGCCAGGGCTGTTGATATCCTTTTGCCAGTGAAGTTGTTGTTTTGTTTAACCTTGTATTTCTGATAATGAACAAGATTGAATATGGCCAACAACAGACTCCCCTAACGGATGCTGACGAGGCGGGGAAGGCTGGCAGTTGTCTGTGGCTTTACTGACACGCGTCCTCGTCGAGGCACGTGATCATTTTCAGGCTGGTCTCCTAGGTAAACCGCTCCAGGATAGAGTTACTCACCAGACCCAGCTTGGCAAAAGGTAACAGGTACATGCAAACGCAATGGGTCGTCCAAGATGGATAAAGAAGTACTGTCAGGCAAAATCCATCCTCTAGAGTCCCGATATGACAAGTTGCGTCATTGCAAAAAGTGACCCTATCTCACGCAAATACACCATAAAACGAAGCTCCGTTGAGGTACTGGTCACGAGCAACGCTGAAGCAGAGTGATGGGTTCGAATCGACGATCAGTACGATCTGTCTAAGGTCGAAAGGGGGTCATCCAACACCTAGCGACGATTGCGAGCACTCCATCTTTTTTTGTCGGAGGGCTTGTCTTGGAGCATTTCGTTAACAGCTCAGGTCGCGTGAAGCTCATCCCTCGAGACATTCACGTCGTTTCCTCAACCCGCCCCGGCGCCCCGAAATCATCCATTTCGGGCCATCATGTCGATCGACATCGATTGGTCTCTCCTCTCCTCGGTTACCTCCGGCGAATCTTTATCCAATGCTCTCGTCGCAGCGCTCAACAAACAACTCGAGTCCGCCAAGCGACCTTCCTTCCTCGGTCCTATCACGGTCACTGAATTTGACTTTGGAACCATTGGACCGGAAGTAGAGATCAAAGATGTTGGAGATGTCTGGCATGCCTTCCAAGATGACGATGACGATGACGAAGACGAGGACAAAGACGACGGCGGTCACAGGGGAGAAGAAGAGCATGGGGAAGACGTACCGGATGTAACACCAGAGGAGACGTTTGACGATAGTCGTTACGGGGACGGTGATGATCCAGGACGATTCGACAGAGGTCGTAGAAGATCCTCCTATCTTGGAGGAGGAGATGGCTGGGAATATCCACTACAAAATCATTCGCGCTCATCCCGACATAACCATTATACACCTTCCATCCATGGCAGTGAAACAGGAAGTGTGCTCAGTGACATCTTATCACCTCGTGTTAGTCTTAACCGAATGGGCGTAGGGATCGGAATAGGTTCCGGAATGGGCGTCAATCTTGCTGGCACCTCGACAGGCGGAGGAGGATACTATTCCGGGATGATGTCGCCTGCTCTTGCACCATCCATTCTCAGTCAATCCCTATCTCAATCAGCTCGGGGGGGGAAAAAGCAGAACATCGTTGGCAGACCGACCGGGAACCAACATCTCCGGTATTTGACGAATCAACATCTCCAGGCCGCAAGAGGCGTTCAAACCAGATCGGGAGCTATGATCCGATCACATTCAAGAGAACACGTTCACACGCATACGAACACGCACCACACTCATACTCCAACAATGACGGTCTACGCAGATACACTGGCTGATCCACCGATGGATCCACCTCCAGAGAATCCACTTCCCTCTCTTCAACTCGCACTTCATATATCACATACACCTAACATCCATCTCACGCTCCTTACCACCCTCCAAATCAACTATCCTTCCAAACTCTTCATGACTCTTCCTCTCAAGCTCTCAATTACAGGCTTCTCACTGAATGCCGACGTCATCGTCGCTTTCAATGGTCCGAAGAAACGTATCCATCTCTCCATCATCGATGAATTTGACCCATTTCTTCCATCACCTTCCCTCTCAGCATCACATTCAGTCGCTGCCTCACCATCCACTGAACCAGTATCGATACCTTTGACTCCCGGCGGTCTTTCTACACATCTGCCATTACGACCACTCATGCCATTTGCTAACTCGACATCAAACACTGTACCACCAGCATCCCCCATGAATCGTGTACCGATGCAACCACCAACACTGAACCCATATCAACCCGTCTACTCATCTGAGCCGATCCAGCCGATAGGTCAAAGATTGCTCCCATCACTACAGATCGAATCAGAAATTGGTCATTCCGATGTTCACGTCTTAAGGAACGTCGGGAAAGTTGAGAAATTCATATTGGATGTAGTAAGGAAGACATTGGTCGACGAACTTGTGTTTCCGAATTATCAGACAGTCGCCATGTAGGCAGAGAACATGACATCAATAAAGCATCTTGACAGGACAAGAACAGAGTGCTCGAAGTGAGCGGAAGTAGGAAACGAAGGGCTGGATCAGGAGAATCTTAACCTCGTCGGACTCGCTGTAGGTGCCCGTGAAGGTGCATCTTCAAACCTCGAAAACAAGTCCGCTGTGGGTACTCGTGAAGGCGCATCTTCAAATTGCGATTCTAGGTCCGAATCCGCCCTTCGTCGACCTTTCCGCTGGGCAGTGGCTTTGAGGGCGGCATTTTGTCGTATCACATGTTCAGATTGAACAGAGCGTTCCTGATGGACCGGAAATGGATTCGCATACTCTTGATTGTGATCGCGCAGTTGCGGTTGATGCCGATGCTGTCGCTGTTGGGAATCCCAGCCTTCCGGTAATGGAGCTCTCCTTCCTGCGTGTTGCTCAGGAGCAGGTGGAGACCGCCAATTTTTACTACCGAAGCCGCCAGTATCTCGGCTGAAAAACACGTGGTTCGGATGAAGTGCACGGTTGGCGTCGTAAGCCGAGAATTGTTGCGCAGTGTTGTAGGGTTGTGGCTGAGATTCATTGACTGACATGGACATTTGATTGTTCACCCCGTGCTCTTGCGCTTGTGCATGCAACCCCTCTTGATATCTAGGCAAATTCGATTGGACACGTCCGTGAGGCTTTGCGGAAGGTGAACCGCGAAGAGGCTTATGCTGTCGATTAGAACGAGGAGCAAATTTTGCGAGGCCATCGGCAGAAACGTCCTTAGACTCTTTCGTCTCGTCATGAAGAGGCTGAGTGGAGGTCTGATGTCCAGGCAATGCCGAATGGACATTGATCCGACTGAATGAGGGGACCCCAAAGTGTCTAGCGAGTGATATAGTACTTTGGGACGGTGGTGAGTCTCTTGCGGTAGGGTATCGACCAAATTTGGGACTGTCCTTTGGGGAACGGACCGTGAGAGGGACATGCTCTGCAATGGCGGTCAACTCTGCTTGGTGCATCGTGAAATCCGTGTGTACATGAGCTGAGTCCCCTGAATCATCCGAAGGTTGCGATTGTTCGGGTTTGTGGTGCTGAGACGAAACTCCGCCATCGGTTCGCCGATGGAGTATCACACTCTGTATCTCCCCACGACCAGCTGCTCTTCCATAGAATAAATCTGCCGCCAAAGGTCGATTCGATGCTACGTGCACGGGTGCAGCTGCTTTTCGATGACGGGAACAATTCGGAGGCGTCGTACGAGGGCGTGAGTCTCTGACTTGATGGAAGGTAGATCTCAAAAGGATTCGTTGATCGAGTTTTCGATCAACAACACTTGTGATAGGTGCTGGGATAGTATCTTCGTGTGGGAGGGCATTCGGATCCAACGCAGATGGCAATTTAGTAGGCACAGCTTCCTCTTCTGCCCAGTCCAGCTCCTGTGGATAATCCGCCATGTTCTCCCAGTTCATCTGACATTCACCACCGAGAAAGAATCGATCAAAGTTACGTTCGTGAAGCAAGAGCGACAATTCCGGATGGCAGGAGGCTGTTATCGGAGTCAGGTGAAGAAGCTCTCCCAAGCCCAACTGAGATAGAGAAGCGGTATTTCGGTGCATCGACGGCCGTCGAGGGTAAGACTGGAAGTTTTCAAACGGATTTGAGGAGGGCTGAGGGGCTCGGCTGGCGACTTTTGCCTCTTTCGAGGTCTGGGTGATGCAATCGGAGGAGACATGAATCGCAAGGTTGGAAAAGACCGAGGAGGACGTGGTGATTGGCTCGTCCTCTGCTGGGAATGAATTTGCACTTGAGCGAACCCGAGTCATTGCCTTTAATGGAGAGTTGAGATCGTCAACTTGGGAAGGAACAACTGCTGCTAACCTTGAGTCTAAGCTGTCGATGGCTGTCTTGGTAGGATTCGACGACTTAGAAGCCGTTCCAATTCCGGGAACTGATCGATGCTTCAGCGGAGTGGTAGTTTTGTTGGTTTGTGGACCGATGACAATCGACGGACGACTATATGAGTCTCCACTCAACGGTCTGTAAACAGAATCCCATGCTTGCACCACTTTCGGCGTTGGTAGACTAATCGGTGATGGATTGTCGTTTCTCTCGATGGGTTCTGGCAGCATACGCGCTCCATATGCCATTTGACTTCCAGACCCGGGGTTTCTAGTTCTCGTGATCGTATCTGGAGTGTGCGTCAGAGAGGAACCCTGTCGCCGACTGAGAGTCTTGTCCTTAGGCCCTACCTTGACTGGTGGTTTCGCCAGGATAACAGTCTGGTATTCACTTCCTGCTGATCTTTTTTGAACTTTTTCCGTTTTCCCTTTTACCTCCGTCCACTCACCCACCTCGAATTCGCCTCGGTCGACGTCCGTGAGGCGACTGGAGGAGTTGACTTTATTAGTGGTTGCCTTATGCAGCTGTTCCCGTCTAGGCTGCAATCCCACCGAGGTGGTTCCTTTCAGGTGGTTCCGAGTGTTTTTCCGCTAAGCCCAAGAAGTCAGCTAGAGTGCACACCAGCTCGCGTAGGTTATCTTACCTTTTTGTCAGTCTTCTTCCCCGGCTTTTGATGTTCTCTTTCTCGTAGATCTTCTATCTCCTGGGCAGCCAACAGCTCATCCGCAGCCTGCTGAGCAAGGAGCTCTCTTTGCGGAAGTGCTTTCGGGTCTTGATTCTTAGGATCCGGGATTGGATTTTCGCGGGGCCGGAGATGGTGCCAAAGAAGAGCCTGTAAGGAAAAGCTCAGTAAATAGGACCACTTTTTAGACCTGATATCGACTTACAAGTCGAAACCAAGCGGTGTTCAAGTGCAAATCCTCCTCTGCATTCTCCCGCATAGCAAGCAGATCGTGGACGAGCGGACCACGATAAAAGCCCTTGACTAAGTTCTTGCTAGCGTTTTGCAACTTGGTTTGCTGACCCAGTCTGGTTCCTTCCTCTGCCGGAGGAAACTGAACCGGGCGAATTGGGGCTTCACCCTTGGAATTTGGCATGTATCCCTTCAACAGGTCGTCCTTCCAATACGTTTCTGGGCGCAGGTCACCCTAGCCCCATTCGCCAAAAAAAGTTAGTCTCGTCGTTCTCAGGGTCATATGACTGAACGATGCACCTACCGGGAGTCGCTTGATCTTGTGGTCCAACAAGAGATCTAAAACCCGATTCGACTGAACCCATGCATCAAACCAGACCGCTGCTTTCTGAAAAGCACTTAAGTAACACCGAAAAACAAGTTTTGGTCCTTTGGCCGAGGAATCCAAGTGTAATCGCAGGTAAGTGACCATATTCGTAGGCATTCCTAGTTTCTCCAGCGTTGTCAAACCGCGAGCCAACTTCTCCCCTGACAGGCCCGTATCGTTTTCCGAGTCCCAGCAAATCAACTGGGGGGAGTCATAAGCGGGTTCTTCGGGGCTGGGGTGGAGGAATCGCTTTGTTTCATCCATGACCCAATTATCAATCACGTTGATAAGCGCCCCAACTGTTATCATCTCCGAACCCGTGCCCCATGTCTTGGTGACTTTGAGATCTTCAGGCATGTCTAAGACCTTCCGCAGATCGTTGTCCTCTAGATGTTCAGACAGATGCGCAAGGAGGTGGCAAAGTGCGACTGGGATCAAAATGCTTTCACCGGGCAAAAACAAATTGATTGTATTTCGAAGTGACTCGAGTTTGGCGTGAGAGTGGCAATGCGCAGCCTTCTTGCCTGGACTGGCATCGTAATAAGCCAAAACATTCTGCCACGTCCACTTCTTGGGACCATAAGAAGTGTGGAAGACTTCGCCATGGCCGATGTTATTTGCGTCAAAAACGCCATCGTAGCAATCGTCAAAATCGAGAAACAGTCGGCCAGTGTCTCTCACATGTAACGCCCGAGCCACTTGAAGCGCCGTATCCTCGTCTCGAGTGGTCGTAATCGGTTCAAAAAAAAGTTCGCGGTACACAGATCCGTCGAGGAGGCCCTCTCGGAGTAAGGCACCGACAGAGGCCTCGTCGATGATCATGTTTCTGATGCGATAAGAGTCACTAAAGGCGTCGATAAGCTCGTCGGACAGTTGGTCAGTGATATGCGTCCTGTCGGGGAAAGGCTCTCTGACATCCACACTCGTGACAGTTGGTGGCTCAGGTGCCTGTTCCGACCAGTTGATTCGTGAATCAAATTCCGTGTCGTATCTCTTAAGGGACAGTCAAACTGTCAGCGCCTGGTTTCACAGTGGATTGTCTACCACAAGGACGTTCTGATGAACCTCACCTGACGTTCACCCAAGCACCAGCCGTGCCGAAGCTTTACAGAGTCCTCGATGGTCTGATCCACCTTTTGCACGATTATTCGGCAGATCTGGAGCAGCTGTTCGACCAAACCAGTGTTCAGACGCATGTTTTCAATGTCTTCCTTCGAGTCTGCGCCCACAAGTCGAGGACGGAGCAACCGTCCGATATTAGGCATGTTCTCGGGAAAGGGAAACGGATCCAATTCGTCCTGCTGACATTCTCAAGAGGTTTAGACTGATCTCCTCACGATCGGTTCATTGCGAGTGGACTTACTTCGCATAATGATGTATCACTTGCCCTGGGAGTGCTTGGGCGAGCCCGGTGGCCCATCTCGGAGAGTAGCTGCTCAACTTTGTGTAAATTTTCCGCAGGCAAAATCTTTCCAGGCTTGATCATGTGCCGAATGCCTCTCATGATGTGGCGATGTCTTTGGATCCATCTCTATTGAGATTGAGAGAGTGTCAGTTAACCTCGTCAGCTGACTCAACCATTACTTCCAAATACCGAGCGAAGCAAATTCCCTCCCACCTGCACTTTTTCGTCAGCCGCCTCGGCGGCCTGTGACTGTAGAAGCAACGCCGTCCTGACTACCTTTTCCTGATCGATTCCTCTGTTGCGTCGAAGGAAATAGAAAGAACCGTCCTCCTCTTCAGACGAATAGCTGGGAGAGACGCCACCGATGATTTCACCCTTCGCATACTGCCTGAACTTCTCCAAATCCTCGTCAACCTGGATCACTCTGGGTGAAAGAACAATGCGGCAGCCCCTGTAACCATATTGTGCTAATTTATAGCAAGTGTTGGTCCGATCTGAAGGTTTTTCGAGCTGCCTGGTGAAGAGACCCCTTCTCAAATCAGCGATTGATCGCTCGATCTGTTGAATCTGCTTCGGATTGTACTTTTGAAGGTCGATGTAGAGGATGTCTTGGGTGAAGATGTGAAAAACAACAAGCTGTGGGTAAGTCTGCTTGACCCGTGTCTGATACTTCTCGTTTTCGCTCATATTACTCCACCATCCCCGAGTGCGCTGCTCAAAGTAGGTGGGACATTCAGCCTGAAGATCTTTCACAGTAGGTGCAGGAAGACGGGGATCCGTCCTTTTGAGCGATTGAGGATTAGACTGGAACAGCACTGCGTGGTCGCCGTCCTGGTAAGCGTCGGTCGATGTGTTCTCAGATTCGGCGAGCGAGGCAAGAGTTTCATCTACTGTTCTGCCGAACGTCAGGGTCCTGAAAACGATAGGTACCTGTTCCTGGATGGCATTCCCTTCTGCTAAATCGTTGGAATATGGGATGTCGTATTCGTTGCGAAGGGTGAATACATCGGGAGGTCGGGAAGAGTCCGGGAGCGGTGGTATCTGTGTTGAAATCCACAGAAGGGATCAGATTGTGTTTTTGAACCCAGCACGAGGTGAAGCCATACCACTTACCTGGATGTGTCCTTCATGATCAGCCTCGAGTCGTCTTTTCGAACGAGTCTTCTGCGGAGCCTCCGATGTATCTAACGCAGAAGAGAAATGTTATGTGGCTCAGATTCTGAAATTTTGAAACTGCAATCAAACTCTGTAGACAAACCCGAAAATAAGATCTTTGTACGCACCACCGTCTAGTTGGTTCATACTCTCCTTCTCGTGGACTTGATACGCCAGCAACGGTTTGCCACTCTTACCCTTGTGCTCAGGAAAGCAGTGCTTAGAATCAAGTTCTTTCGTTCCCTCTCGACTCGGGTGTGAGTCTTGGACTCCAACTCCATAACGACTTCCATCGCGAAGTTCTTTTAGACTTCCACTTCCACCTGCCTCCTCCGTCTCCTCCTCGCTTTCGATTGACGAGTCAACTGGAATATCACGCCCCGCAATCCCGAGTCCTATGAGCCCCCGTGTGCCTTCGTGATCAGGCTCAGGCTCACCGAGAAAGGATACATCCGTGATCGCTTGAGACACGTCTTGATCTCGAGTTGCCGCCGGAGGACCGGAAGGGCATGGTGTGTCTGATTCTATAGGTTCTCCATTATTCAGGTTCATGTCGATGAGATTGTCGATTTCTTGAGAATGAGGGTGACGCTGTTCACCTGGCTGTAAGGGAATGGAAACGCTTGACAAGGGCTTTGATGGCGGTGATAGCGATAAAGTTCGTGATCGTACCCGTCTGGGGTTTTTGTGGGTTGATCCCGTTCGTGGTCGTGGTCGTGGTCGTGCTCGAGCGATTTCCTTAGATTCTGACTCTGTCTCCGAATCGGAGTTCAGCGAAATTTGGAGTTGGATTTGTGCCGCCATATTCTGCGTCCCCTTTGGAGTCAATTCTTCATCATCCTCCTTGTTGACAGTTTCAACTCCAGAAGAAAAAGGCGATACGGCGATGGACGTCGGGTAGAAGGGGTGAGTAGAGGGTAGACCACTTTCTTTGGTTGAATTTGTTGCGTTCTTGATCGTCGTTCGTGTCGGTGATGCCAAGGACGAGGGAGACCCGTCCGCGATCGGTTCCCCCATAGTGAGGGCAGCGTTGCGGGAGGTGTTTGAAGCCGAAGAGTTCACCAGTTTGCCAGCGTTTGTTTCAAACGTGTCTTGCATCGTGGGGTTTAGTTCGTGCTGTGCTTGTTTGCTTTTTCTCTCGACCGGATGAGGAGGGGACAAGCCGGGGAAAGGTACGTTAAGAGAGAGGGTGTGAGAGGGGGGGGGGGTTTATTGTGAGTAAGAGAAGAGGATTGCAAGAGAGGGATATAAGAATTGTGTGCTAAAGGGGCTGCGAAAAGGGGATTCAAACTTTGTTGACGCTTGCCAAGGTCGGGATTCAGATTTTGTTTTTGAGGTTTTTGTTGCTTTGAGTATCCGAGTGGTGGTGAGATCGCTGGTGGAATTGAATGATGCTCAAAGCATTTATCTTGTCTCTGGCGCGATTGACGGGTGGCTCATGATCTAGATACTTAGCTGATGATTTTATGTCTCGATCAATACACGATGGGTTCCCAACGGAAGACAACCAGGTAGCAGGGCCTCACGGAGAGATACATGACAGTGAGTCAGACAGCGAGACGAATACGGACCAACATATGGGAAATGGTAAGCACGTAGGCATCAGTACCTGAGCGGGAGGAGACGAGATTATTGATCTTGAGTGACGACGACGATGAATGATTGGATAGCTCGACTTCACGGGTAGGAAGGGGTTCAAGATTGATCGTACATGAATGCATGCATGCATGCATGCATTCATTCCCCTTAGAGGTGACTCTGACGCATCAATCCTGTCTACCATGTTCTGTGTATGTGTTTTGATTTCTGTGTGATTTCGAGAACCTCGAATCGGGTTCAACGGAAGGCATGGGATGAAGGAAACGAGTGCGGCTTGGCGGAAAGAAGCATAAGAAGACGACGACCGTGTGTTTTGTGTTTCGCTCTTGGGTGGTGGCGATTCTCCTGTTTCCTGCTTCTTTCGCGTCTCCCAATTTGAGGGGAAAAGGGGCGCGCGCGTGAAGGGGGGGCTAGAACGCGATTGACAACGATGTCCATGGGAACTATTCTAAATTTCAGAAAGTAGTAAACAGCAAGGGCAAGGTAGGAGTGACCAATCGACAATCACAAGTCATACTCACAGCAGTGTTGACCCCATCGCTTCTTTCTCCCATCTGAGAATAACTTGGTTTGCTTTTGGCCGCCTCTCTATATTTTCTCACTAAATGGGCCTAAAAGCCACAGAAGCCAAACACTCAGTTCCGAAGGGAAGGGAGGGGGAAGATTAAGGGGGGCATGTGTGAAAAGGGAAGGATATAGAGAAGAAAGGACGCAAGGCGGACGGCAAGCGGAGAAAGCTTCTAGGCCGCAACTTGTAGGGAAGTGGTACAACTAGTTAATGTACCAAGAAGACAATGTCGGCGGCTTCAAGATCGAGCACTAAAAACAAACCTCGAACCGAAGATCAGTAGGCGCTCAAGAAAGTCAATTGAAACCGACAGCGCGAAAAGCAGACGGAGATTTCACGATTCATTCGCCAGCGATGGCAACAACAGATGTGCTTTAGCATTAAACGCAGACATAATCCCTTCGATTAGGAAGAGATGATTTGCCGCAGCGAAAACAAATACGGGCGGTCGGAGATAAACAGCTCAAGGCAAGGGAGATCCTGTTCACACATCCTTGAATTGGTAAAAAGGAAGAAAAATCCTGAATCCGCATCTATTGCTTTGGGCATCAACATCATCACTACGAACACTCATCCCGGCCTATCGAGATTGAGGGATGGTAGGGGAGCTTGGGTCCTGCCCTTGTCCTCGGGACTCCCTCCGGCCTCTTTTGCTGTGTCTTTCTTCCGTTCTCCATGTTCTCCTTGTCCTTCATTTCCGATCTAACTGAACCTCGCGAGTGAAGGGGAATATTCCCTCTTCGAAGTTTGTATTCTTGGTTTTTTTTTTTTTCTTCTCTACTTCTTCATCCTATCAGACTGCCAATAACGACCAAACCGAATATCGCCACCGTGAGCCCAACCGACTTTTGATCCTGACCCAACCTCATCGCACCTGACACCGGCGACGACGTGCTAGTACTGGTCATGGTGCTCGTGCCCGTGTTCGAATTCGTTTTTGTCGCCCCGTAGAGTCCTTGGGTCTTGACTGCTGGTCCAACTGGAGAATGCGTACCGCTTTGGATGGAGATCGCCGAGGGCGGGAAGTCGGGAACGTTGTCATAGTCTTCGTTGGTCAAGCAGTAGGCTTGGGTCGAATCGTATGTGTATCTGAGGAGTAAAGGGAGGAAACGAGAGCGGCGAAGAGGGGGG
>JANGFI010001523.1:0-18010 GCA_025758705.1 Goffeauzyma gilvescens
CCCCCTTCCCCTCTTCCAAATCGCTACCCAATCTTCTGTAATGATCATCATTAGTATCCTGATCACACTCAATCGAACAACTTCCCACTCACAATCATCCCCCCATGTCTTAATCCCTTACCCAGTCAACCATCTATTAATCAAATATCTCACAGTTCTACTTCCGCCTGAACTTAATCTAACCGAACCAACCGCTCATCCTTCTTCCCTCCCTCCCATCCCTTTTTCACATTCTCCCATCGACAAACACTCATACGCATACACATACACATACACATCACATACACTTACACACAAACAACCATCTTCGACGCACGCGAGCGAAAACAAACAAGAGAAGCAATATTGCTACACATCATTAAATAAGCAGGCGCAGAAACGGATTCCTTTGACCGCTTTTACGGGCTTCTTATCGTCAACGACCGGGTTTTTATCTACACGCCATAGAATAATTCCACGTCGCACAAATAACGACAACAGAACAGATCACACACATTAATAAATAGAGACACCACTCTTTTAACCTGCGCGATTTCCCTGTTGACATCTCCCCCGCTCCATCCCACGTTGGCATCGGAAAACCTGGGGAACTCAAATACATTCATTCTCGACCATCATGGCCTCCCCCTCTAACACCGGCGCTGCAGCGTCATCATCAAACACTTCTACACCCGATAACTCTAACTGGAAGTCAACTCTCCGTGCTCCGCAAAAAGACGAGCGACCACAGACGGAAGATGTGACTGCGACCAAAGGCAACGACTGGGAAGATTACTACCTGAAGCGAGAACTGCTTATGGGAATCTTTGAAGCCGGATTCGAAAAACCTTCTCCCATTCAAGAAGAAGCGATCCCAGTCGCCCTGACCGGTCGTGATATCCTTGCCCGTGCCAAGAACGGTACTGGAAAGACAGCAGCATTCATCATCCCGACGCTGCAGAAAGTAAATCCGAAGATCCCTCACATCCAAGCCTGTCTCATGGTTCCTACCCGAGAATTGGCTCTTCAAACATCTCAAGTCGCTAGAACACTCTCGAAGCACATTGGTCTCGAAATCATGGTCACCACGGGTGGTACCGGATTGAAAGATGACATCCTTCGACTGGACGAGACCGTTCACATCATGGTCGCAACTCCCGGTCGTCTCCTCGATCTCGCCCAAAAGGGTATCGCCGACCTCAGCCACTGTAAAATGTTTGTCATGGACGAGGCCGATAAATTGCTCAGCCCCGAATTCACAATCGTCATGGAACAGCTGTTGGCCATGTGCAACCCCGAGAGACAGGTCATGTTGTTCTCAGCGACGTTCCCGATGATCGTCAAAGAGTTCCGAGACCGAAACATGAAGCAGCCGTTCGAAATCAACCTGATGGAGGAGCTTACCTTGAAGGGTGTCACTCAATACTATGCGTTCGTGGAGGAAAGGCAGAAAGTGCAGTGTTTGAACACGTTGTTCTCCAAGGTGAGTTCCTTGACCTTTCTTGGCTGATTAGTCCATCATTTATCATCGACCTTGCTAACGCGCGGCCCCCTCCAACTTTTTCTTCTCCAGCTTCAAATCAACCAATCCATCATCTTTTGCAATTCTACCAACCGAGTCGAGCTCCTCGCTCAGAAAATCACCCAGCTCGGCTACTCCTGCTTCTACTCACACGCCAAGATGCCACAGAGCAACCGAAACCGAGTCTTCCACGACTTCCGATCGGGCATGTGCAGGAACTTGGTATGCTCCGATCTGTTGACACGAGGTATCGACATTCAAGCCGTCAACGTCGTGATCAATTTCGACTTCCCGAAGACTGCCGAGTCTTACCTTCATCGAATCGGTCGATCCGGTCGATTCGGTCATCTCGGTCTCGCCATTTCACTTCTCACTTACGAAGATCGTCACGACCTGTACCGAATCGAACAAGAGCTCGGCACAGAGATTCAGCCAATCCCGGCCAACATCGACCCAGCGCTCTACGTCGCTCCCTCTGGCGTTCTCGACGATGGTTCCATTGCCGAACAGCAAGCGCGAGCTCAGCAGCAGGCTCAGGATGCTCAGAGGCAACAGCAGAAGCAGCAGCAGCAGCAACAGCAGCAACAACAACAGCAGCAATCACGTTCGCATCAACAATTGCCTCCCAGTGGGAACCTCAATCAGATGCGAGCACCTCAGCAGCGTCTCGCGCAACCCCAACAATCCCAGCAACCCCAACAGTCTCAGCAGCCATCATCACAACAGCAAGGTTTCCATCAGAACGGTCAGCAGCAGCAGCAGCAGCAACAGCAACAGCCGAACGGTAATGGCTCCAATGGTCGAGGTCAGCCGCAAAATGGAGGAGGAAGGGGACCGCGAGGACCACCGAGGGAACAACGATAAGCGTCGCTCAATGGAGGAGGACAGAGTAAGATCGGAAGGAGGACGGGAGGAGAGGGAGATATTAGATCGCAACATATAGTTGATTGGGCGATTTGGTAGAGAATGAGGACGGGGAGGAAGGTGGAGATGCGAAGGGGAATAAGAAGTTATAACGAGTAGGGGTCTCAACACACACTCAACCTTTTTTTTTTTTTTTTTGGGTGAAGTCGTCTTCAACAGCCGCCTTCAATGTGCATGTACCTTTGATCTTGCGCAGCGCATGACGCACATAGCTCATGACTGCAGATGGATGTTATGCCAAATCAGGATTGCAGGGTGTAGGTTCATTTCATTTTATTTGTCATCAAATCCAACGTTTGCATAATCATGTGGAAACGAATGGGACTCTATCATTGCATTTCGTATTGTATGGCGGCTTGCAGCCATCTTGTCCATTAACCCCGAAAAGTTCGGGAACACCTCGTAAAGTAAAAAAGTATGGTTGTCATAAAATGTAGTCGTTAATTGTGATGACAGGCTGTTGGGTCTAACGCGAAGCACCCGGTCTGCCATTGGGCCCAGGTGGCCTTGGCGGACCGATCGGTACAGGCCCACGTTGCTGTTGTTGCTGCGCTGGTGGTCGATTCGGTTTCTTTTTCTTGATAAATAGTACACTGGAGCCCTGTTTTGGAGGCGGAGGAGGTGCAACACCCGGTGGTTTGGGTGGAGGAAGAGCGACTGGAGTTCTCGGCTTGTGAACTCCACCTGAAATCGACCCATTGATCTCTTTTCCGTTCGCCAATCGTATCTTACTCGATGAATCGTTGCGGACAAATTCGACATCATTTTCGGGTCGTGACGAAGGTTTTTTGGAGTTACTGATCAGTGCCGATGGCTGAGTTGGCTTGGACGAGTTAGGTGGGTTTGTGATGTCTTGCTTGACATCCGATATGGGCTTAACCTTCGCTTTCTCAGGGTCCCTCTCATCGACTATTTCCTTATTCGTCTCCTTGTTCTTCCGTTTCTTCTTTTTAGGCTCCAGCAATTCTCCCTCTTCGAGATCGGATGGCTGGGATCGCTTCAAGGGGACCGTCTTCGGAATAGATACACTTACTGGTTTCCCGAGCGCCTTGATGCCAATTGGTGCCTGTTCGGCCTTCGACATCGCTGCCGGCTTGGTCGGAGGCAAGCGATTCGGTTGCACAGCTGAAGGGGTGGCCAGAGACGACGAGGCCGAAGAGACGAACATGCCTGGACTATACTCGAAGTAAAAGTTTCTCTGCCTAGCGTTACCGACAATCATCCTCCAGTCCTTGTCGCATCTTTCTAGGGTAGGGCCGTTACCGAACACGAATAACGAACTCTTCGCTCGAGTCAATGCAACGTTCATTCGTCGTTGATCGGACAAGAAACCGATGGCTCTGAGGTGAGCCCCCGATCTTACACAGGACAAGATGATGATATCCTTCTCCTGACCCTGGAAACCATCGACGGTGCCGAAATCGATATCGTCAAAGGCTTGATCTCCAAAAGTGTCTCGGAATCTCCTCTTCAGGAGGTTCACTTGGTCCTTGTACATGGAGATGATTCCGATCTTGCCCATCAGACGATCCGAGCTACCATACTCATCTCGCAGCGATCGATAAAGTGAGATGATCGCATTGATTTCGGCTTCATTCTTCAGCGAGTGACCTCGGCCAGAGGACTCTTGGCCGTTAACGTTAAAGAAGCGGTAGGTGCCGAATACGGGTCGAACATGCCAGGGTGCTTTGGTTTTTCCGGCCATGTCGGGTCCGTCGATCAGCTTACCGTCGTAGAATACCTTGGACGGCAATTGGGAGATATCGGGATGCATTCGGTATTGAATGCTCAAGAGGTGCATGTCATCGGGATGGTCGTGAGCCATTCGGACGAACAGCGAACGGTCATATCCGAGGTTTGTAACGCGGGAACTCATCACTGTCGGTGGGAGCTGCTTGGGGTCTCCTACCAGAATTGCTCGCTTGCAACGGTATTTGAGGGGAATCAATGCATCTAGCTCGACAGCTTGAGCGGCCTCGTCGATGATGACGGTCTCGAACTCGAACGAAGCGATCGCATCGGCACCAGCACCGGCGAGTGTGCAACATATGATGTCAGCCTCGGCCAAAATCTTCTCGCGAGCTTCTCTCCTGGCACCATCGAGTTGTCGACCCATGTCTCGAGCGGCATCTCGGGCGCGATTCAACTCTTGACTGCGAGCAATTCGTTGCTGTTGAAGAGCTTGCAGCTCCCCTTCGATCGCTTTTCGTTTTTCCTCGTTGTCACCCACGGACGCAAGCTCGGACACCTTCAGATCTCTCATCGCCTTGATCGATTGCAGAGCCTGCTCAGCTCGTACGATATCGGATCCTTTGTCTCCACCTCTAGACGCACGGACAGCTGATACTCGCGCTTCCACCAACGTATCAAGCGAGACGTCCTTGACGGCGGCGTTGATGCTAGATTCCGCACCAACTCGGACCACCTTGGGCACAACAAACGAGCCGGACTTGCTGGGTACGCCGTCTTTCAATCGCCTGGTCACTTCGTCGATGGCGGCATTACTCGGAGCACAGATCAGAAGCTTTTGAGGACCTTGTTTGTCTACTGTCACTGATGTAACTCGTTGATCGAGGAATCGACCAGCCAATCCACTGATCGTCTTGGTTTTTCCAGTACCGGGTGGACCTTGAATCAGTACAAAGCCTTGAACCTTCATGGCTCCCATGATCACACGTGCTTGAGGATCGTTGACCTGGTAGGCAGCTTTAGCCGATTCGACGATATGGTCCGGAATCTCGGGGAGCTTGGCGGGTGTTGAATTTAAGATGGCCTCGAGAAGGTCTGCCTCGTAATACGGCAGACCCTTCAACGCGGCACACTCTCGAACTGCGGTCGTCAATGATATATGCTTTCTGATGGTCCATTTGCTTTTCACCGTCAGCCCAGGAACGTCCCTGGAGTTGTGAAGTCGAACATTAATTGCCTGGTTCTTCTGTCCTCGCTTGAATCCTTGTACCTTGACAATCACGGTTCGGCCTTCCTTCGACTGGAGGATGCACAAATCCATGTCGTTGACGTTCCACATGTCCGGCGTCCTGCCGGGTACAACCAGTTCCACATCAACGAAATCGTCGGTGTAGAATCGAGCAGCGACCTCGACGGGTACATAGATAGGAGGGTCGTTCACAGCATCCTCCAACTGTTTGACGGACTGGCCCCAGAGTTCTTCTAAAAGCAGAGGCTCAAAAACGGCCTGAAGATCTTGAGCTGATTTGAAGCTATTAGGAACTTTCACAAGCCGATCACTTGGCGGACCGTCTTTTTCGGACCACATCAAGATCTGCCTGAAAAAGTCACTCAGATCTGGCTTCAGTCGCATTTTGGTGATGTATGCATTCTGTCGCTGTCTTTCTGCTGCAGACATTGCTGATGGATGAGCCCCCGCCTTGAGGAACTTGAATTTGGGGACGATGCGCTCCAGCCTCTTCTCGGGAGTTCTTTGCAAACCGGTCAATGCGCTTAAGCCTCCTTCATCATCGTCGCTGGATTCGGCGGAAGAGTCCGTTTTCGGTGATGGTGCTCGGACAACCCTCGCAGACGCGTCTCGAATCTGCGGCGGATACACCTTTCGTCTCTCTGGCATCACTTGTGCCTTTTCTCTCCTTTCGACAGCGACTTCCTTTCGGATCTTACCTAGAAGACCTCTAGACGATGTTTTCGGGAATCGGCTGTCCAATTCGGACTTTCGAGCTCTTTCCTTTGCGTCTCTCACCACCTTGGTCTCAGCGCGCCTCATTTGTCGGGCCAATTCCTCGGATCTAGCGTTCTTCTCCATATTGTTGAGCTGTCTGGAAGAAAGTTTGGAAAACGCATCTTCGAATTCCTGATCTGCATCATCGATGTTGATGACGGACCGTGATGAAGGTGTCGGCTGTTTTCCCCTTGCAGCATTTTGCATCATTTGTGCAAAGGCATTCTTGCCATGAATTGCTGCGGGCTTGTCGGCGGTGACGGCCTTGGCGGACTTACTGATTTCTAAAGGCTTGGTGTTCTCTGAGATATATTCGACCTCGTCGTCCGAAATCTCTCCTTCTCGGAATGGTGCGATCAAATCAGCCAGCTCTGACAGCTGACTATCATCTAACTTGCATTTGTGTCCCTTGGAACGCCGAGTGAAATTGTCCAACGTCTTAATAGAATTGGAAAGAGTTTCTGATAGTGTTGTTGAGCCGGAAGCCCTTTGGAATCGAATCAGTAGCATCTTGATAAGCTCGAACGACTGATGAAGGGTTTCGATATCGGTGAGTCGTAGCCATGAGAGGATGCTCTCTAAAAGCGGCTCGAGCTTCACCACCAGCCTCTGACCCACATGGCTCAGTGTCTTTGGCGACTTGGAGGTCATCTGCTGCTCCTTGGTTACTGCTGCTTCGAACGTCCTTGTCTCCTCGACCAATGTCCTTCCAAAGATCAATGCATCGTTCATCCAATCCGTCATCTCGTCGTTATCATAGAAGACTGCCCATTTCGGAGTGAGTCGGTATATCTTCGCGAGTGACAGTGTCATATTGGACCACAACTGGTAAACATCCTTTCGCATGGTGCCTAGAGGAGTTTTGGTCTCGAGGAATATCTGGTCACGCAAGAAAGCGCTTTGTCCGTCATCGTTCTGCCGACATAGAACTTCAATGATATCGGTGAAGCAACGGACTTGCCATCTTGCAGATTCTACCGCTGAAGGGAGATCATTGGCATCCTCGGTCCATTTCTCCAAGTATTGCCGTAATCCCGTCATCGCACCAACCGGATAATTGGCCAGGATGGCCCGAATGCAGTCGACTCGAGCATCGACATCGTCGAATGTGGTTTGTACGAGCCCGATGATGGCATCGTGAACCTCTACGTCGGAGCACAGCAGCAGCCGCATTGTGACCTCTGGTACTCTATCCGTCAACCACAGGCTATGCAGAGCATTGGCATCACTTGTCGCCGCAAATGAAGAAAGCTTGCCGCCGAAACTACCACGCATGGTTCCCATTGCTCCTTTGACGGCGAGGACAGCCTTCGACCATTGACCGTCTTCTTTCCAGTGTTCGAGCATTTGATGACTCCAAGCGCTACCGTGCGGTGTTGATAGATGAGCCGATCGCAATAATCCTCGCATCAGTAAAGCGACGCAATCGACGCTATTCGGACTTTCGTAAGTCTTCTTCCAGAGTGAAGTGTTGATCGTAACGAACGGGAACGCGGCTTTATCGTCGCCCGAATTTTTCTTGCGAGCCATGTTAGCTCGCATTCCAAGGTAAGTGATTTTATCTCTTACGGCATCGCCATCTTGTTGGAGAGCGGCATAAAGGAGTTTGATAGCTGAAAGTCTGGCCGCATCCCAGATAGGTGAAGGGTGATCGATCGTGTTGAGCGCGACAGAGGTGATAGTCGAAGAATGGACGTCTAATACACGTAGAAATGCGGATTCGCAGAGATCTCGCACAGATCGGTCGACTTGTGAAAGATCGAGTAGAGAAAGAAGAGTCTGAGAGTGTAAAAGTGATCATTTTTCAGCTTTCTTGTATCGCCTGACACGTTTGGTATGTTCTCTTTTGGCCGCTGATGTCTCACCTTAAGTCCAGCATCGACAGCGCCTGCCCTGAGCCTCTCCTCCATCCTTCTGTTTCCAAGGTCCTCGAAACACCAGTTCGCGACTCTTGCCAGACCTTCCTGAAACCCAACGCCGTCAATTTCTGGATTCCCCAAATGACTCCCTTCTAAAGCTCTCAAGCTTTTCAAGAAATCGGATAACCAACCCAATGGTTCTTTCTCTTTACCGTTCTCACCCTTACCATTCGTGTAAAAGTCTTCCAACATTTTCTTAAAGAAGGGATTATCTTTAATTTCTCCAAAGATGACTAATGGGAACTCAAGGCTCGGGTCGGCCGACACCCAAATGCGATCAGTGTGACATGCTCGAAGCAAGACGGTGAAGATGTCGATGAGGATCGTGAAAAGTGGAAAAGATGATCGAGAGCTCAGAAAACTGTGGAGGAGCTTGATGATATTGTCTGATGCTGAGGAGATGCGATTACTTGATGGTGTTGCCGTCGCCGTTGATGTTCCTGTTGGAGGTGCAGATGGGGATGGAGATGCCAGTACACCTTTGACGATAGCGTCCCGACTTATCGACCCATTGATCAATACATCACGCATCAGATCCCACGTTTGCGTTTTTGTCCCGCCTTCAGACCCCGACCGATCAGTCTCCTCTACATCTGCGTCTACTTCTATTTCTATGAGTCTATCTCCTTCTTTCTTCGCGCAGGACATCAAAGCCAGCCAAGATTCTGAGAAATGAAGCATCTCCCAATCCGCAGCCGTGACCGGTGGTGGTGATGCAGATGCTGATGCTGATGCTGATGTCGATGTCGATGTCGAAGATGATAGATTCCTCGAAACATTGCGACAAGCGGAAATTTGGCACGCTGCCCATGATGCGATACGCCGTGTCTCTTCCTGAGAAAGGGGTTTGAAGAACCTGGCAGGGTCTGTATAGATGTCAAGAAGACCGGGAAGAAGACCATGGGAGATGAGGTTGTCGACTACGACCAAGGATGATGAAATCGATGTGGATGTCGCTGCCTGTGTCGATGCGGGAGCAGCGTCTAAAATGGCCTCTTTTAATTGATTTGCTATTAACGGTTGTTGGGCGAACAAATTCCTTCCGCCATCCGCAAACAGCAACTGGAAGCTCGGTGGTGGCAAATCCAGAACGTTCTTCCCGTCTCCAGCCCCGATCGCACGACTTCTCGTCGCCAGCTCGACCTGCCACTTATCTACCGCCTTCATAAAACCGTCCTGGACAACCGGGGGAAAAGAACAGATGTACTGCCTCTGAAACCGTCGTTTTGCGGCGATGAACCCGCGTGCGCAGGATGAACAACCCGAAAGGACGGACTCGAGTTGATCCATATATTCTGCGGCTGTTAGTTTCCGATGAAATGAGAAGAAGTAGATCAAGTACGTCGCAATTGGAGTTTGAACGTTTGGAAACGGTGTGAGTGAGCAGAACCAGTGGTGGCCTTTCGGTGCGGACGAGGAGGTGGTAGGTGGTGGCGGTGGTGGTGGGACATTTTGCAAGTTTCTTGCAGGATCAGAAAGAACTTTGAAGATATCGACAAGCTGCTCAGAGGTTGGAGAACCTTGATTCGTTTCTCTCGATTTCAAGAAAGAGGTAACCTGGGCTTCTGTCCTGAAACCGGACGTGGAGGAGGAGGAGGAAGAAGTGGATGGGAACATGACAGTTGACACGGAGAAGGGAGGGTATCGAAGCGAAGAGTTCGGAGAAGAGGTTACGGGAGTGGGGTGGGAGGATGTTACGGAAAGCTAGTATGTGAAGGTGGGGATATAGGGGTATCGACGACAGTATCAGTCATCGGGTGGGAGACGAGGAGTGGTGGATGGCAGTTTTGTCACCGTCGAAAGTCGATCGACCGGTCTGTCCGAAGCGACCGTCGTTCTATCTAGGATGGGGATGAGGAGGAAGATAGGTAAGAAGTCCGCGCGACAGTATGCTCGATCTTGACTTGACTTGACCCGATTGTTTTGTCTTGATGGATGACCTGCAAGTATGGATGGACCTTTGGCAATGATTCGGAGGCTTGATCGTCCCGGTCTCATGGGATTTCCGATCGAACGCGACGGATGGGCGAAATGAGACAAATTACATTGCACGCCCAGAGGCGGGGGGGGGGGGTTCAGAAATTGGGGGAGGGAGTGCGAGGCGTCTGAAGAGAGGAAACGAGTGGAGTCACGTGATAAGCGCACGGCTTCCCGCGCGTCGGGCTTGCGTTGCCAAAACTCGAGTCGCCCTTCTCGAAGGGCAGCAGGGTGGGAAGCGCCGTCTCTCTGGTGGCGAATCAAAGTCTTTGGGTGGTAGGATGAGACGGGCCCGATGTGATGAATCCGAGCATAGGAAGGGAAATAGAATCAGGCTAATTGGTTATGCTGCATAGACATGATTAATACATTAGTGAAGGGGCACTGATCGTGATCAATCTGAGCATTTCACTCAAACACCATGCGGAATCACCAAATGTGCTTTGGCATTTCGGCAGAGGAATGGAGATGATGCAACGCATCGTGTCGACCAATGTGATCTTTGTTCGCTGATGTACCACCCAATACGGTACATTACTGGCGGAAAAGAAGGAGGTCGTCTCTCCCACGTTGCGCTGGATGTTTTCACTTCCCCTCCCCCTTTTCGTCCAATCTTTACTCCGTATTGCTCTTCCTTGCACCCTGATATTTCATCCTCATTGCCATCTTTCATCACTAACATGGAAACCAAGGGGATACAAAAGAAGATTGGGGAGCATCTGCAAATATACACGTATATCTCGCTCCTCTCTACAGGAAGACCGTACCAGATCCCACTTTCCATTGGTGTTCTAGAAAGGTGGTTGGATTTCCTATAGCAAAGAAGACTTCGGAGTTGTGCGAATCTCCAGTTGCTTGTGTGGGGATCCTACTCTTCGGGCACTTCGCCCGGTCCGAAACTCGAGGGCATCGTCATTCCAGATTCTTCACCACTCGCACTCGCACGGTTGATGGGTTCAGTCCCGTCTGTGCTCCCACCTTCGTACCCGCTGTCGGATGATTCGGGCGATGTACCATCTGGATTTCCGTTTGAAACAAGTCATCAATCTGGCCATCAAACTCTGACCAAATCGTAGCAAGTTCTTCCGCTCTCTTGTTGTTTCCGAGTTTTGCTGCAGTGACTTCATGGAGTTAGCGAGATGTTGTGATACTCAAATGCAATTGGAAAAAAAAGCAAAAAAAAAAGAGGATATTTGTTGTCGACTTACCAAGAAGTTTCCCTGTTTTCATGCAAGCACTCCGAATGGCTGCACAGATGTCGTAGAGCTCCTCACACACCTCAACCCCGTTATTAGGGTCTACGTTCGGGTTTCTAAGTACACTCATGTCGTTTAATTTGAATGTCCCAATGTACCGTTGACATCCACAATGTATTTCGTTCCTCAGATCCCGAACTTCCTTGGTATCAGAGCATGTACATCGTTCTCTGACCACATGAGCAATCTGAATAGCAGTTGAAAGTCGGCGTTCATTGCTTCGTCCATGAACCTGTTCTTTCCGTCGAAAGCCTCCCTGAACTCCTGAGCGATCTCTTCGAAATCTTGTTTGCGTTCCATTTTCCTTGTATTCGGTATTCAGCGTTCGATGGAGGAAGTGGATGAATTGTGTGTACCAGTAGTTTGATTTGTGAAGGACATGTATGCGGAAGGGTCATTTCAGACCAAACAATGGGGAACAGCGTTGGGGAAAACTCCTGCCTTTATATAGTTTTCCAGCCCCATGCACTGTGGTACTTGCCTAAGGGTGCTTCTTACCAAAGGATCCAGAGGAGAAGAACAATGGAGGTCTCATCATCCAGAACCAGAGTCTGTGAACCGAACAAAGGAGGAATCTTTTTATAGGGAGCATTATCTCCGTCCCCTGCTACCCTGCTGCTCTCCTGTCAAGACTCTCGCTCGACCCGTCTGTCATTTGACGCCACCCACCGCGAGACCGAAATTACGCGAGCGAGATGCGAGAAAGGTGCCCAGAGTGGTGTAAGAGTGATGGATGTGCGATATATCTTGCTGATAGCTGAATAAACCCGATATCTAGTATTCACCATCGAAGTAAAGAGATAGCAATGCTCCTGGATTGAGCTTGTAAATGAACTGAATGTGTTCCGTCCTATTTCGAGACCGAGTCGAGTCTGGGGATATCGATGTTGACCCCTGAAATATCGGAAAGAGGCGCGAAGTGGAAAGACGTGTCGGCGGCCGACGCTCGCGCGGTTGATTGCCATTCGTCACCATCGATCGAAAGATGAAATCGGGATTTCGATCGATCGCGGAACGAAACACTTGGGCAGGACGAGCGCAGAGGGGGACGGCTTGAGCGAGGGATTTGGACTGATTGTGAGGATTATATGTTGAAACAGATTGGGAAAGTGTTTGCTATGCCATCGCCATTAGGTGCCCTCGCCAGTATAATCTGCATATAATTGTCTGTTCAAAGTTGTCCCTTCCCTCTGTCCCCCTCGAAATTCCCGTCATTTTCTCTGGTTCTGTCGGGCTCGTCAGCAAGCAACCAACTTAGCAGTACGCCAAGGTCCATGAGCGGAACAATGTCCAGGATCAACGCTACTCCTCCGCAGCGGAGAGTACTTTATTGGTTCCGTACTGATCTCAGATTGATGGACTCTCCAGCTCTGAGGGCTTCGTTGGGAATGACAGTCGATACTGATAAAGTGAAGAAAGGGGTGGATGGAATGAAATTGAACAAGTGGAATCAGGACGGTATCGAATGTTTTTATCCGGTGAGTGGGACTGATCCTGTCCGCTAGCGGTCAAACATGGCTGTAAAGCACACGGACTTTGACTAAAAGTGAGACGCAATGTGCCATGAACGCTATGATCGCAATTCCAACAACAGGTCTGGTGTTTCGACCCTCAATACGTATGGAAGCACAAAGTCGGTGTCAACCGCTGGCAATTCCTTTTACAATCAATGAACGATCTTTCTTCCGGATTAACTCGATTGAATCCCGACCAAAAACTCTTAGTTCTTAGAGGGAGCCCTGAGGAGGTGTTACCGATTGTTTGGAAAGAATGGGGGATTACCGATATGTATTTTGAGAAGGATACTGCTGCGTACGGTCAGTATCGTGTCTCCCTGCAGGATGTCACGAACTGATTACTTGGCACATGGACGCTGACATACCAGCACTTTGCCCTCGTAGCTCGTCGAAGAGATAAGAAGATCCTTGACGCCGCGAAAATCTTGGCTCCTCACTTAAGAGTACATGTCGTCGTCGGACACAACCTGCTAGACCCGGAAGAAGTCGTTACGAGGGGAAACAACGGTCATCCGATAACGACACTACAGTCTTGGAAAAAAGCGGCTGCTAAAGTCGGGTCCATACCTCCACCTCTACCTGCTCCCACCTCTTTGCCGCCGCCTGGTAAGATGGAGCTTGTCGATCTGAATCTGACTAGCGGCAATTCCTTCCAGGAAAATGCGAGGCCGGCCAAGGACGGAATCCAGAACGCAACAAGTATGGATGGGCCGTTTGCCAAGCTGAGGGGCGAGAACGTGAATCACGATATCATGGAGGAAGAACGGTTTGATTGTTTCAGTAAGTGCCATGGTGCTTTTATCTAGTCGTAGTTTACGCCGAAGGCTCATCCTTCAAGAGTGTGCCTCGTCAAGATTCAATATCAGGGCCAAAGGGAGATTTCTCAGTCCCTACGATGAATCAGCTCGGTCTCAGCGGCGCCACGACGCACATCCTCGGTGGTGAAACCGAAGGTCGCCGTCGATTAGAATCCTTCCTCGCCAACAAGAGATCTGTAGCAACCTTTTCCAAGCCGGCTTCGTCTCCGACATCACTCGAACCAAGCACGACTTTACTAAGTCCGTACTTCAAGTTCGGATGTGTGAGTGTTCGCGAGTTATACTGGCGAGCCAAAGACATCAGCGATACTTTCAAGCCAACAAAGGGAGACAAGGTCACGAAAGAGCCTGAGAATATATCGGGACAGTTGGAGTTTAGAGAGATGTATTATTGTGCAGAGTTTGCAACGGAGAACTATGATAGGATAAGAGGAAACAACCTTTCAAGGTGGGTGGACATTCTTCCGGAGAGTTGGTTCGCCTAGGAACAGGGGGTGAAAATGAAACTGAACGAACTGATGAACTCCGCCTCCGGCTATTGACCGCAGATTCATGAACTGGTCATTGATGAACGAGTACGACCAAGAAGGGGAGATGATCATCCCCAGACCGAGAGGTAATACGAGAGATGAAGACCGATTCCAAGCTTGGAAGGAGGGATGTACGGGATTCCCTTGGATCGATGCGGTCATGAGACAGTGTGAGTCTCTTGAGAATGTTGCTCGTGACAGAACGGCTTCACGTCATGCTTAGTACATCTCTGACACGTATCTTTCAACCCGTGTTACTGTGATGACAGTAAAACAAGAAGGCTGGATCCACCACCTGGCCCGTCATTCCGTCGCTTGCTTCTTAACCCGAGGCCAATGCTATATCTCATGGGAGCGTGGCGCCGAGGTGTTTGACGAGTACCTTCTCGATTGGGATCCGGCATCCAACCCGGGGAATTGGATGTGGCTCTCATGCTCTGCATTCTTCTCACAGTTCTTTCGGGTTTATGGCCTGATTAGTTGGCCGATGAAAACGGATAAGAAGGGTTTGTTTGTCAGGAAATATTGTCCTGAGCTGAGAGAGATGCCAGACAAGGTGAGTGAAGTCCCGCGTTGGTTGCTTGCAGCGAGGCATTTCTCAGCATTTCTGGCTGATAGCAGTGACCACCTCATTTTTTTTTTTTCAAACCTTCGTTCGCTCCCTGAAGTACATATACGAGCCCTCCAAAGCGCCTCTCGAAATCCAAAAAGCGGCAAAATGTGTGATTGGCCAAGACTACCCATTCCCGATGTTGGACGAACGCAAGGAGAAGGAGCGATGTCTCTCCCGATTGGAGGTAGCTTTCAACCTCGGTCTAAGAGGCAGTGCTCCTGAAGTACTGGATGGGTCTGCGAAGGGTCTGTTGGCGGACAGGTTTGCGAAGATGATGGGAAGGGGCGAAGATGACGAGGACGATGATCAGGATGGGGCTTTGGGGGAGGGGGAGGGGAAAAATGTGGGGAAAAAAAGAGGGAGAGGAGAGAAGGTGGCTTCTGGGCCTATGGACTTGTTTGTGAAGAAACAGAAGCAAAAAGTAGCTTGAATTGTCTTGTCTCTGGGGTATCCGCCTGACCGCATAGATGCAATATCCGACACGTCATGGCATGTATAATTGATCTTAATGGCAGGCAGCAGTGTGAAGAAGTTTCGTAGCAGAGCGAATTATGGACTGCAGAAACGGGCGAGACAAAAGGCCACCCAGAAGGAGGGCACGCTGTCAGTAACAGATAAACTCCGCCATCTCCTCACTCTGCTGGGACCTACATGATCGTGGCGACAATCGTCCTGGAGTGTTCCATGTGCCTGAATTCGGTGAGGTAGATACCTGCGATCATAGAAGATTGTCAATTCAGGGTGAGCACTGCAGAAGTACACCGACTGCTCTGTGTGGGAAGAATGGAAAGAATAGTCCAAGAGGAAGCCGAAGCAAGATCCGAAGCAAAAGAAGAACAAGAAGAACGAGAAGAACGAGAAGAAGGAATAAGAAAAGACAACGCTGCTCCTCACCCTGCCATGTCCCCAAGCTCAATTTCCCGTTCGTAATCGGGATAGAGACTGATGAACCGATGAGTGATGCCTTTGTATGTGAGACGGAGTCACTGGAAGGGAAAGGGAGCGGGACGGTCGGTAATGTGGGTTAAATCAGTGATTCCAATGTTTCCCCCAACGGCGGGTGGGAGGTGCTGATGGAAACGATCCGTCATCTCTTTCTTTTATGCGTGCGACGTGCACTCACTCAGGTCCTTCGTCGGTGTGACGCCATGGAAGACTCTCCGGGACGATGGCATCTAGAGCCATATCCATATCTGTTCGAAGGGAAGAGGTTCGGGCGACACGATACAACATTTAAAAAATCAATGGATGGGTTTCAGTTAGTATGAAAATCGATGTCTCTGCCGTTGACGATGACTCGCTGGTTCACAAAAGCACTCACCTCGTCTTACGTCTATCCATCGTTGCGTTATAGGGCAAGTCAAAATTTGGATTCGAGAAGACTGTCAGCATCTCTCCGAATATTTCCGATGGTTTCCCTCTCAATATCCGTCCCATTTCATCCCGGGGGGGGGTTTTTTTTTCGACACCCCTCGCGTCTTTCCTTACCTGAATCATAATTCTCATTAACGCTCAATGCGGCACTGGTATGCTTGATGAACAGATGAAGAAGTCCGACTTGAGTCGAAGAAAGACCCTCTTTGATGGATTTGTTGATCTCGTCAGTGACGAGGTGACAGCCTTTGGAGCGGCGGGAGAGAGTGCTGGAAGGGGGGGGGGGGTGGTGGTGGTTGCATGGAGTGTATATTGCATTTGCGGTTTCAAAAAGGGGTTGGATGATGAGGAACGTGATTCAGCACGGCCGTGAACGACTATTTGCAGGCGGAGGAACGAACGAAGAACGACGAACCAAATGAATGAACGAAGGCGGACTCACAAGGTTTTTTGCCAAGGCATCGTTTGATTTCTTGCGTGAGTTTTTTCTTTTGAGATTGTGCAATTTTCAGAGTATATATATGTAACTTGCCACGTTGAAAAGGTTTCTTATGGATACGACTTGTCTTGGTTGATCCCGTTTTCAGTGAGATTTAAACGATGGTGACTTCCTTTATCTCACGACCCCCCACCCACTCAGCCGAGAGAGAACAAGGGATTCTTTCCCCTACGAATTTGTGAATCCGCGTGTGTCGCGCGCGATCCGATGGCGGCGCGATTGGGGTTTCTGACGTCAGCGTGTCGTGTCGAGCGAGTGAAACGCAACAAAAACAGGCAAACACGAAGGAGGCGGATCGAAGTATGCTCGGTGTTCATCACACCCCAGGGATACACCTCTGTACCGACCTACTCTGGTGTCTTTGGGATACTACTATCTTGTTGAATCTGGCTTCGTGTGTCACTCATAGAACGAAGAAGATAAAATCAAAACGAACAACGGGTTTAACAGCTGGTAAAATTCCGGGAGACTCGCAAACAAGCGGGACGACGACGGCGCGACGCCACGACGCGTCGTCGCGACGATCGGAAGGGTTGAGACGAGACGAGACGAGAGTCGTTCTCCTCATCATACTCGACATCATCGACTTCGGCAGACAGTAGATACAAAGGGGTTTGCAGAATGTTTAAAAACCATACGAGACAATGCGATGCCACCGATGTGATGCGATTTGATGACGACATTACACATCACATCCGTCCGCCATCGCCGGAACGAGACCACAAGATAAGATACGCCATGATACGATACAAACCGGACCACCCCCCGTCTTCACTGCACGCTATCAATAATATAGCGCCCGACTTGGTTTTTACGATCTGTACTGCTATGTGCGCGAAGAGAAAGGAGAAGAAAATGGAGAAGCAAAGGAACAGGAATGAACAGAAAAGGGATAGAAATGCTAGCTAGAGAAATCACTGTGAGATCTGTTGAAGCCATGTTGTGTCAGAGTACCATGATCGCTAGCAGCATGACCAGTGATCCTGCTAAAATGTGTGTAGGAACAGTAGGAATGAAGCCTGTAGTCGAGATTCGCTTGCACGTTAAATACCAACGATTGGGAATTGAGGGAGGGATAAGGACACTTTCGAAGATGATGTAGAATAGCATTGCAATAGCACTAGATCTAGAACTACGAATACGGCAATTAATAGTGTTTCCAGTACTAGGATGCGGCCGCGGCGGGGCGACCCCCCGTTATATTTTCTGTCCCAGGTACTTAAAAGACAGATTGGTGGAGTAAATGTTGTATGCAGTAGGAAATAGAGTGAGATTCCGTCGAGAAACCCAAGATCGGCAATTTGTTCTGTTCTGTTCGACTCTTCAGGATCATGACCACACCCCCCCCCCCCCCCCCCCCCACCCCCTCCCCCCCCCCCCACCCCTCA
>JANGFI010001524.1:0-18082 GCA_025758705.1 Goffeauzyma gilvescens
CCCCCGCCCAACCGCCGCGGTGAATTATTGACGCACATCCAAACCCTCTGTCTCTCTCTCTTCCTTCCCCTCACCGCGGACACTTTCCCCTTGTTGCCTGCGTTCACTCTCCACCAACCAGAATGACCCTGTTTATCACTCACAACTCCTCCTTCCCTCTTATGCCCCTCATAAATTCGCAGCCTCGGAATTCGCCCGTGACGCCCCCGCGCGGCGAGACTACAAGAGGGAAAGAAGAAAGGAGAAAAACAGGAAACAGGGACCCACAGAATCGCGAAATGACCCGAATGGAGATTTAGAAACGCGCGCCCAGTTCCGTCCAGTACGTACGCTACGCACGCAGCTCCTGTGCAAACGTCAGGGAAATGCTTTCTTGAACGCCGTTCGCGCCGGAATTGTCGCGGATGAAAAAAATGACGTGTATTGAAAGCTTCTCGGAAGTCACAATATAAACAATTGATCTAATTAATGTAAGGAGATCGGCGAGTGCGCGTCATAGCTCGTGTGAACATCGGGGCTGAGAACCCGCCAAGATTAGGAAAAAAAGAAACGAAGGCCCTTGGTTTGCGCCCCTCCCCCCTTTGTACCAGATCCAGAGAATGACTGGTATGAGTTCAAAAGATCCGGGTCAAAACTTCCTCAAATTGAACAAATTGGTGATGAAAGGAAGAGAGTTGATACATGCAGAAATCTGTACTGACCCTGCAGTACTCAGAGATCCCCCTTTTACTCCCCATTCAAATCCTTGCAACCGAACCGCATCGCCTACCCATCCGTCAGACGGGCCCAAACCGCCTCTTCACCCCCGCCCCTCCGGAGATCATTCCGTATTACCGTATTACCTGCCTTCCACATCGCCCTCGAAACGTACCCCCAAGTATGTCAACCTCATCCACTAGCACGAGTACGAGTGCACCTTCGACAGCATCCAACATCAAGACGAACCGCCAGTACCTATTCTTCGGTCCACCTTCTTCCTCTTCGCCATCCAGCGAAAGTGACACCAAACCCAACACAGTACCGAAGACGGGCGCCAAATCAGCTATCGGTGCCACAACCTCAGCAGCAACAGCGAAAGCCACATCCTTGGTCTCCCACCTAGACTCCCCGAACCGGGCTGTGCCGGCGAGTTGGAGGACTCGATCGGTTTTAAAGACTTCGAGATATGTGTTGAGATATGTATTTTGGAGGCTGATTAGGTGGGGGAAATATGCCGTGCTTGTGCGTATCTCTTCTTGTTCTCCTTGTTTTTTTTTCTTCTTTTTTTCTTTTCCTTTTCGTGGTCGTTTCCCTTTTCAAAGTCTCATGGTCTACCTGGTCTCGTGTTTGTGGGAGTTCTTGGTTTTTGCATTCTTTGTTGGGGATGTGATCTCCACGGAACACGAATGTCCCGCATACGACCCACTCTCACCCTCGTTTTCGGTGCTAACCAGGTTTTCCAAACTTTTTTTCTTTTCCTTTTTTTCTTTTTGCCTTTTCCTGATCTGGATTTTCGTACATACACACCTAACTCTCCAATCTTACAGGGCGCCATAACCGCCACGATTGGCGGCACATTCCTCGGCACAATCGCTTCGGGCGCATCCGTATTGGTGGCACCGACAATGACGATGGGAATTCTCATCGGAGCTGGGATGTGGGCTGTGAAGGTAAGCCGAGTCGTACTCTCGTTGCATCCATTCTCTCACTGTGCGTGGGATGTTGTACGCGTAAATGAAGTAGAGCTGAACCCTTCCTCTCGTTCCCACGACGATCTCCTTCCATGCCTTGCTGATGGGAAAAAACAAAATTATTGCCGGTTCTCCAGTTCGGATACCGCCACCGGCCAGCCGGGATCCGACGCCTTCAATCCCGCATCACTTCATTTATCCCTTCAGCGGCTTTCCGCTCATCTTCATCTCAGCAAGCCCATGCCATCGCTATGCCCGCTTCGTCCACCACTCCATCGGGTAACCAAATTGTCACGAAAGCGCAGGCGACTACGTTTGAGCAAAGTGAGCGTCAGGGAGAACGGTTCATGGATAGGATGCACAGGAGGGCGCAGGAGGATTCAGATCCAAGAAAGGACGAACACAGGGATCAGGAGTGACCGTGATAGCGAAAGCATGTATCGTGTCAAGCGCATAACCCCCAAAAGGATGAGAGGGCAGTGACGAAATTTAGAGGAAGGACTGTAGTACATATTCACATAGAATATAATCATTACCGCATCTATGCTGTACCATCATTCATCATCGCCTCGATATCGATCTCGTCACTTTCGTTCTCCAACTTCGGCCTCTTCTGCTCTGGCTCGACAACATGCTCCGCCACCCTCTTGACACCGCTTGTCGCCGCTTGATCTACCTCCACGGATTCAGTTTTACCCTTCGTAGCTGTCCTCGCGTTCTTCGCTCTCGGTGCCGGGCCCCAATGCGTCGTCGGGTTCTGCTGATACCTCACGATCTCCTTCCTCTTCGTGAGGACCTCTGCGCGCTCGTGAGTCTCGAATGAGACCTCGTACGTTTGCTCGTGGTCGAGGAGGACGTTTGCAGGAGAGGTCTCGGCGATCTTGTCCCGCCGCACTGGGTGAGTTTTCTGGAACTCACGAAGGACGTCGTGGATGAATTTAGTGGGAGCATCCGTTTTGAGAGAACCGGGTTGAGCGTGGGATCGAGAAACTTGGTAACCGCCGTTGAGAAGGGCGGAGGCGTACTCTAATAGAGAAGGGGATTGAGATCGGAAGTGGCTGGCCATGCTCGGAGGTGAGAAGTAAAACATGTTGGGTAATTCCTGGAGGAGATTTGAACAAACGCAAATGAGAGGACAAAATATTAACTTTTCATCCAAAGAATAGATGTCACTGGCCAGTGCCGCCCTTTTGATATCTGCGAGCAGAACGTGCTCTCACCTCTTTTGCGGTCGTGACCATCCCTTTTATTCTAGGATATGTCTTGAACTTTTCGCCTTCCCCGCCTTCCAACGTCGTCATCAATCTCTCCAAGAACGATTTGCTGTGCAATGGGCCCAACCACATCGGCCCCGCTACCAACGAGTTCTGACCACAGTGTTGACATTTCGAATCCATCGGTGGTCCCGAAGCGAACTTGAAATCTTCGATAATTTTTCCGTCCTCTTTCGTTCTTCTCACAACTTTACCCAATGGTTGAGCGTTGTGAGATTGACAATATGTACATACGTAGACGGGGCCGTGATTCGCCATGACATGTTTGACTTGCTGTTGGCCTGAATGCACACGCACGAAAATTCTCACGTAGAAGTCAATCGAGAGACAGAGAAGAGGCTCGATGTATCGACCGTATCGAGTAGCACTCGTCGAAATCGTATTAAGGACCAAACGAAGGGCCGCCTCGTGACTGTACTCTGCACGAGCACCGACTCCACCATAGTTCGCGAAACATTTCTCCGGGTAATTTCCGCCAGCGAGCACCGCCAGATCCGTACAGGTCACACAGAGGAGTCCTCCATCGGCAACAGCTTGGACTGCACCATCGATAAAAGGTGCGGCAGTCCCATATGGATCCAAATCAACCACGTCCACACGTTCTTGCTCAGTTCGGTGTTGATATAGCAAAGCGGCGGCATCACCTTGGTTGACGACGACACCTGGTGTGACGAATTTACGTCCCTTGAGTCCGCGGGCGTTGAAGTACTTTCTCGACTTGGGTTTCTCGCTCTCCCCGGCGTCCTTTTCTGGCGCAAGGTTGCTTGCAGGGTCTGCGGCCTCAGAGACGGCAGCCACCTTGGTTTCGCCCTCGGCCGCCTCGATAGCTGCCTCATCTGTCTTGTGCTGCTTTTCCTGCTGTTGCTCCCTGACAACCTCAACAGCCTCAACCCCATTATACTGCACGTTCTGCCTCATAGCTTCACAAGCCGACGGAGAGAAGTCGTTGGCAAGGACGATACCTGCGTGTGTCAATTCTTTGGCGTAACGAATCGATCGGAGACCGGTAGCAGAGAGAGCTTCGAGGATTGTGAATTTAGGTTGGATGAATTCGGGACGTTCCGGTTGGGGTTGAATTTGGGCCGGGGCCGGGGCCGGGGCTGCGGCTGTGGCTTCTGTCTCAGTTCCCGCTGTAGTAGGCAGTGGTGCAGCATCAGAAGCAATAATAGAGGTGGACGCTTCGGACTCGGGTTTAGGCTCCGTCTCGACCTTCGCACCTCCCTTTCTCTTCTTTCCCTTTCCTCCCTTTCCTCCCGCAACTTTCTCCGCCTTCTTCTCCCAACTTTCCAACCACTTTCCCTCCATCTCCTCACTCTTCAGTCTTGACCACTCATTAATGATACATACTGAGAGATCACGGTTGTACTCCTGAATGGGGTTCAGGAAAGCTGTGTTACTGATTGGGACGAGGATGGAAGCTTGACCTTCTGAATGAGGGCGGTATCCTTCTGGAACGGGCTTGGAGGGAGTCGTCGTCGTCGTCGTCGGAAGGGCCGGAGAGGAAGAGGAAGCGGGAGCGGGAGCGGGAGAGGTCATGGTGTATAGTCGAATGTACGGACGAGAAGAGGAAACGGTGGATGAGGGGGAGATGCGATGCAAAGCAGGGATCGGTAGGGAGATTCTGCTGATGATGTAGCTCCCGCGGCGAGGAACCTGATGACGGATCAAGGCGACGGTTGTCGTTGAAGAAATCAGAATGGCGAGAGGTTTTGAAAAAGGGGGAGCGGAGTGTGAATTGGACTTGAATAGATTGAGGAAAGCGTTTTAAAGCAGCGGTCAATGGAATGTATTCCAGTGTACAGTTCTTGACGACACGCCTTGCTCCCGGATTACTATATTTGACAACTATCTAGTGGTCAATCCGAAATCACTACCACCACCTCCTCCTCCTTCCCCCCATTTCGCGTCAACTGGTGTATTTTTTCTGCGAGAGCTTCCCTTCCCTTGTACCCCTGGACCGAATGAGAGAGTGTTCAATGAAGGTGATTGTCAGATATTTCACGTGCTAAATTCCCCCTCCCCCCCCCTCTTCCAAATCTCGACTGATTAGACTGTGACTGGAACTGTGGAATTGTACCATCCGCGGTGGACTAATTTTGTGGCGTAGGGGCATCCATTCATTTGTGATTACCTAATTCCAGATCCCACTTGCCCTCTCAACTTCCGGCGCCCGATCTTCTCCTCTCCCCTCCTCTCCTCTCCTCTATCCTCCACCCCTTCCCCCGTTCTAAATGCAGGCAGCGTGCATTAGGGATCGACAGCAGTGTTGTCGAAAGAAATGGCATTGCCATGCTCCAGCATCCTTCTCAAGCTTGGGGGAGGTGAACTTGTCCAGATTTGGCTGAAAGAAAGGGGGGGGGGGGGATTTCAAATACTCTGAGTCCGGTTCAATCTCCTTTTAGGACACCGCTTGACAAGGGTGGAGGGACAGATAAGACTGGAGCAGATTGTCGGGTGATTAGTAAGAATCGGGGACGGAGCGAGCCGATGCTATGCTATGCTAGCTTCTTCTGTCTCTTGGCTGTTCAATCGTACGTACCACAACATCCATATCAACATCAACATCACAACAAACACGACAGTCTTCGACCAGGCTGTTTCTCCTGGACTTTCGACTTTGCTAGGATCAGTCGCTGGAGGAGGAATGTCGCCGAGGACAATAAGAACTCTGTCCCCGTCGACTTCTTCTGTCTCTTCTTCTTCTCCGAGACTATCTCGCTCTCGCTCTCCTTCTTCCTCACAAGATGAACTATCCATCACGTACTCCGACGAAGACTCGGGTTCCTGCGGCAGCTCCGGCGACGACCTTCTCGACCCATCCCCATCCCCATCCCCATACGCCGTCGCTTCCTCCAGTTCCACCTCGAAACCGTCCTCTTCAACCCTTCTGAACGGGAATCATGTCTTCCCATCTTTCTACGCCTGCTACCTCCTTCAATCCCGATCACCTCTTCTCTCCCCTCTTCGTTCTTCACACACCACCTACGTCGGTTCTTCCCCCGATCCTTGCCGCAGAATAAGACAACATAATGGTGAACTCGCGAATGGAGGAGCGAGTAGGACGAAGAGGAATAGACCTTGGGAGGTTCAGATGGTCGTCGCTGGGTTCCCAAGTAAATTGACGGCGCTGCAATTTGAGTGGGCCTGGCAGAAACCGGAGAAGACAAGGCACTTGAGGAGGGACGTCGATCTTCTCACCACCATCACCACCACCACCGTGCCCACAACCGCGCCTGCGCCGACAACGAAGGAACCAATATTTAAAATGAACGCTCAACGTAACTGGACTTCTACAAAAATAGCCGTGGCTCGAACTCTTATTGGTCGTGCTCCATTCAAGAACTTGCCGTTATCCGTCAAGATATTCACACCTGGCGCTTTGGAGGTATGGAGGGATTTGGATTCAGTTTTAGCTACGGCAGTGGCAGCGGCAGCGGCAGCGGCAGTGTCGACGACGTGTGCGGCAGCGGCAGCGGCAGCGGCAGTGTCGACGACGTGTGCGGCAGCGGCAGCGGCGGCGGCGGCGGTGGCGGTGGCGGAAGAAACAGGGGAACCAGCGAAGGAAGCCAAAGCGAAAGCGAAGACGGTCGCAAAGAAGGCAGCGAAAAAACCGAGTAAATCATTGGATTACCTCAATTATATTCCTCCCTTGCCTCTCGAATGTGTCGTCTCCTATGATCCATCCGGTGTTAATGGCAAAGCGACCGAGTACGACGATTATCTCACGCCTACAACGACGGGCACAGAGAATGCAAGAGACGGAGACGCGAACCCAATCGTGTGCACCCGAGGCGGAATCGACCCAGACGATTCGGCGTTTAGAGATGCTCAGTGGAGGAAGTGGAAGAGAGTCGTGAGAGAACATGGAGGAAATGCAGATGATGTCCAAAACATGGAAATGGATGTGAGATGTCATATCTGTCAAGGGCGAGTCGCTGTTTCGGTGAGTGCTGACAGGGAGGGTCACCGTATTGGGAAGGGATGGATACTTTTCCTTTTCGTTTGTTGGGGGGTGGGGGGAGGGGCTCGACGGACGAACGTCGTATTGAAAAGCTGAAACTGACGTGCTCGCTCCGCCTATCATCGCAGGATCACGCCACGTTCTCTCTCTGTCCCTCTTCCTCATCGACGACTCAACTAAGTCGTGGCCCCACCCCCTGTCTCTGCATTACACACCTTCCTTGTCTTGCTCGTCACTTCCTTTCCACAGACATTAGGAACCCGCCCTCAGTTCTTCCCCGAACAGGCGCTTGTCCCTCCTGTCACTCTCCAACGCACTGGGGCACAATCATCCGCTCTTCGTACGGTCTGAAAGCGCACATACCCGTCGCGACAGCGCGGGAGGCCAAAGATGCAGCGAAGGCGGATAAGGTTAGAGAGAAAGACGCAGCGAAAGCGGATAAGATGCGAGAGAAAGAAGAGAGAGAACGCGAGAGGGACGAGAAAAAGGCAAGGAAAGAGGAGGAGAGCTTGGAGAGATTACGAAGACAGGAGATGGAGAAAGCAGGGAAGGAAGATAAAAAGGCGGCAGCCGCAGCGGCGGCAGCGGCGACAGCGAGGATGAGGACGAATCAAACGGTGGGAAGGAAAAAGACGGCCGCGACATCCAGCACGATCGTGATAGATGACTCTTGAGGACGATTCTTCCGATCTCTCGGACCTTCCGGAAACTTTGAAGAATAACCAAACGACAGCGATGACTCTCACGAAGAAAAGAACGAACACTGCAACGACAACCGCAACGACCAAACCCAGAACTGAAACGAGGACGACGACCAAACCCCCAACGACACCGCTAAAACCACGCATGAACCGATCTCCACCATCATACTCTCCATTAGAACCTGAGCCTCTATCCTCAGCCCATACGACGCCTGTGAAAAGGTCGTTCCACACTTGGTCTACATCGACATCGGTTGAAGGTAAAGGGTCACCTAGGCCTAATCCGGCTTCTCCCATTCCGATCGGTATGGACATGAGGGTGAGCATTCAAAATGAAATAAACAGAAATCACAACACATGGTCCCCGAGTAATTACATCCACATGGACGAATTGGACATCGCCACCGCAACCAACACACGCGCAGACATGGTGAAAAGGCCGAAACCGAAGACGACAACAACAACGAGGACAGGCGCGGATGATCCAACACGGAAATACAAGAGGAATAAGATCGAGTACATTGAGATTGATTGATTGGCAAAGGTTGCGATAGGTAAAACAGCTGTAGAGTCCCTCTGACATACGGTCTTCCTTATAACTGTAGATTTAATTCTCGCCTCCAGATAGAGTAGCATGACTATTGCCTTACTCTGCACGTGTGGGGTTCGTGTTAATTAGGATACAGATTCCTCATGATTCCCGTACCAAACTGAACCCAATTCCCAACCGGGGAGTGAGTTCCCAACGCCACATTAGAGGAGCTGAGTTGAGCGCGATCTTGATTTTTCGACGTCATCCGCGGTGCATTCATTTAATTTCCTCGGCCACCTCTTCCGCGTCGACCCCGTTTGTTTGGTCGTCAGCGAAACACACCCAGCCAAGGGAGAAGAGGGGGGGGGTGGGGGGGGGGGTGTTCAGGAAAAATGGAGGACGAGGGAAGGGAGGGGGGGGGATCTACTTGAACATCATATTGACCCCGTCGCGCTGATTGTAGACATGTTACCATGGACACCTTGGGGTAGACATACAACATCAAAAGCATCCTCCAGTTTAGGCTGCTTAACTTGGGTCCTTCGTTATCTTCCCGTCTTGTCTGTTCAAGTTCGTTCGTTGCTTTTGCTGTCCGTCGATACGGTGTGAACCAGCGACGAATCCCCGGAAGGAAGAAGCTGATCAGGAACCCCTAAGACCAACGAACGATCTCTATTCGTTTATCTCGAGCTAGGATAATTGGTCTATCTCAATTTCCACCTTCTCCCCCCCCCCCCCGGTTCCTTCTCCTTTCAAGATGTACTCCTCGAACCCTACCCCTCAATTCCCCTCCTCATCCTCTTCCACCAACAGTCCTTGGGGTGCCCATGCACCGCAACAACAATCCCTCGTTGCCTCATCTTCGTCCCGATACCCGCAACAACAACAACAGCAGCAGCAGCAGCAGCAGCAGTACCAACAACAGTACCAGCAGCAACAACCTCAACAGCTGTACCCCGACTTACCCGTTGCTAACCCGCAAACTGGGCTCAACCCGTATTACTCACAACCCGCACACCCTCAACAGGCTGTTAATGGCGGGTTCTCCGGAATTTCTTCTCAGCAAATGTCGGTGCAACATCAGCAGCAGCAGCAGCTAATATCAAGACCGTCTCCTATGTCTGGTACAGTACAGCAATCTGCTTCATCTACGCAGCAAGTGGTATCCACCAACAATGCCGCCCAGCCGTCCTCCTCCTCCTCCACCACCACTGTCGTCAAGCCAACCACGACCACCTCGGCGGAATCTGCCCCGACATCGTCAAATCCAGAATCGGGCTCTGATGAAGAAGAGCGCACGCTTTTCGGTCCTCTCCGGATGGCGAAAGATCGAGTAGACGGCGCGATGCGAGCTGATGAAGAAGCTATCCCACCTCTTGATACGATGCTGGGCAGTGTCGGTGGGGGTAGTGCCGGTGGCGCTTCCAACATGCAATCAGGGCAGTACAACCCTCCTGAATCATGGGAGCTCGACGCATTCCGCCAAGTCCGACAAATCGATCTTCCCGAAGCTCTGTTTGCGGAGATGAAGAAGACGGGCATTCAAGCGAAACAGGGGCTTCTATCTGATATTCAAAGAGCTTGGTTCGTGTTGGATGGGATGTTGCTTCTCTGGGATTATAATCACGAACCAAATAGGTTGGATCGGTGTGAACACCAGGCGGGCGCGCAAGTGGATTGTGTCGGCCTAGTGAAAGCGAACAAGGAGATCTTCTCCTCTGAAATCGATTACCTTCTCGTTGTTTGTGGAGATGCGGCAGTCAGTGTTCTCGGTGTGTCATACAATCCGGCTACATCCGCCGTCAAACTGATCAACACGGGCGTTGTTGTTCCTCTGAACGGTCGAACACGGATGATGCAAGTAACCGGTACGTCGACGTCACGTATCTTCCTCCTCGGGGACAGAGAAAACGGCTGCATCTACGAACTCAAATATAACGTCTCCGGGTGGTCTTCTTACCTCGGTATGGGTAATCTCCAGCACTATCTCGAGAACGTGAGCACTTCAAGCGCTCTAGGTAAATTACTCCCTTCGTTCTCGTCTTTCGCATCGGGTAGTGGAGGGACCGCGGCGTATCGACAAATCCTTGTCGATTCTCAACGTGGACATCTCTATGCTCTTACAGAAAGAGGTGGAATTGAACTTTGGTCTATCCCGAGAGACGGATCCAAGTTGACTCGGATTCACGTTCTTGACGATCCTCTTGTTCAAGCAAGACAAATGACGTTCGGCTCAGGTCACCTCGAACCAGCGAAGCTCGTTCGGGTCGTTAGTATCAGCCTGGTAGGCCCGGAAGAGAGCAAGAATTATCAACTCGTCGCCATCACGAATACTGCTGTCCGGTTGTATATGACTACCTCCCCTAGGTCGTATTACGGTGCCTACATGGCTTATAACGCTTCAAACTCTCTAGCTACGCTTCATGTCCGTCTCCCTCCTCTCGAGGTCGCACAGGTACTTCAGAAAATCGTCAAGTCTGGAGGTCAGTCGACTCACCGTCAAGACGCTATTGTCAGCCACTACTTTTCCGGTGTTTTCGCTTTCGCTCTGAACTCGCCAGCCGATAATCAATCCACCATCTTGCTCTCCATCGTCAACCCTGTCCAAGCGATCAGCTTCGTTGCGCGACGAAACGAGAACTCTCAGACAACCATGTCGGAGACTTTCGCCGCTTCTGCCCGTGATGGAACGGTGTATGATATCGCCGAAGAACCCAGTGAATTATCAGATAACACGCGGTTGACCAGTGCGAACCGTCGAATGACTTCAGGGTCTGAATTCGTCGTCGGGGAACTCATTTCACAGATCACAGTCCACAAGCCGAGAACTTTCGTCCTCCTCTCATGGGACGGTATTCAGATTTATACCCGAACAACCCCCTTGGAGACGTTGAGCAATTTGCTCGCGAATCGATTGTCTCGAGATGGTCTTACCATTTGGTCTCAGCAATTCAACATCAATCCCGGTCAATTGTGCGCTATGGACATCGCCCTCGCCTGCCAGAACGTCGACTCCGTTGGTCAGGCAGCGTTGGAGCACCTCAACAACTTTTCTCAACAGCTCGCAAGATTCCAGAGCGCGTATCCGGGATCTCAAAAGTACTCGTCCTCCAAACTCGGTTTAGACGCGTTATCGATTCATATTTCTAGGCTGCTGAGAGGCATTTGGAGATCAAACGTGACTAGGCCCGGCGCGATCCCTAATACGTTGGACTCCAACTTTTCATCGGCGACTCTTAAGGGAGTTCAACGATCACTTCAGCAAGTGGCTGATATCGTTAAGAACAGCTCAACCGCGCTTGGTATCGCTGATGAGCCATCTATGGCCTCGAAGGAAGTTTACGACCCGAATGCCGAGGACCGAGAATCGCTCAAGACGCTGCAGCTGCTCCTCGATCAAACGATCGAAGCCATCTCCTTCGTCCTGCTCTTGATGGATTTCAAACTTCCCACGATCGTTGGACGTGCAGAGCCTGCAGCTCAGGAATACTTGCGAGGTCTGACCTATCAAGGATTGATCAGTACCAAGAATGGTCGAGAAGTCGCCAAGATGCTCGTGACAACATTAATCAACATGCAGACAGGTCAACAATCCAGTATCGAGAGCATCAGTAACACTTTGCAGCAACGTTGCGGTTCATTCTGTCGACCCGAAGACGTTATCCTCTACAAAGCTTGGGAGAACATCCGAAAAGCGAAAGAGGCAAGAAGTCGTCCGGATCGAGATGAGTACTTGCACGACGCCTTTGAACTATTCGAACGAGGCGCTAGTGCGATCTCTCTCGAGAAGGCCAAGGAGACTTGTGCTGATTTCCGACGGCTAGGATACGCGTATGGAGCTATCAACTTGCCGCTGCTTATTGCCGAGAGGAAAGATCCCGAACACGCCGCTTATGGCTATTACTCGGAGGGACAGCCAAAGGACGATCCAAGAGGGGCGGCGTATCAAATCAGGAAAGGTTACTACGATGTCGCCATTCAATCGTTGGCGGTGGTTGATGACTTGGTGGCTCAGGAGACTCAGACGGATGGACCCAGAGGTGAGTGGGCAGCGTTTTCGAGTGACAACGAAGTCTGCTTTGTGAACTGACTCAGATTTTGTGAAATGTGATTATCAGCCGACACTCTTCGCATGCGTGACGACTTTTATGAGATCGCTTACAAGGCGGATGATGACCTTTTCTTGATGTATCTCTACGACTGGTTGGTGAAAGAGGGTAGGAGAGATCAGCTGTTAGAGGTAAGTTTAGCCGGTCAACCCTCCATCCCCTTTTCCGCATCAAGCTAGATTACAAGACTAACGGCCGCCTTGGAACTTATTGCAGCTCGAACGTGACGACTCGGTTGAGATGTACCTTCGGCATAGGCCTCCATCCCAAGGCGATCAAGACTTGCTCTGGCGATTCTATGCACGACGAGGACGACATTATATGGCCGCTCTTGCGCTCAAAGAACTGGCCGATTCACCCAACTCAAACCTCCCGCTGAACCAACGAGTCGAATCGCTTGCACTCGCTACACTCCATGCCAAATCATCATCGACAGAGGCCTCTGAACGAGCACCTGTCGATTTCGTTACTGAACTGGAGGAGCAGACGGATGTTGCCAACATTCAGATGGAGATATGGCAGGCGATCGTCAACGCTTCTGACGTACCAGACGACATCAAGGCTACCAAAGTGGCGGAACTCGAGAATGGTGGATTGAGGGACATCTCTGAACTCTGGAGCGACTTTGCATTCCCACTCAGTCTTTTGGAGATGATGCTCACGATCTTGAAAGTGTCGGATCATCGAGATGTTGAGTTGGTCGCTGAGATCTGGGAGACTTTGTTCGAAAGAGCGATGGAGGAGGCTGGATCTGATAAGGCCGAAATGCAATTCGTTCAGTTGAAGGAGTTGGTTGAGAGGTTGGGTAAGAAGCTGTACCCGAGTGGGGCGTTCCCAACGAGTGAGTGGACTATCCGTGCTCGTGTCTCTTGTTCGACCTGATCGAGGCTGACCCTCCAAACGACCCCCTAATTTTTGTTCCTTCGATCCATCAGGCAACATCATCTCTTTCCTCCTCGCCAAGGGTCTTGAAGCTCAGGGTCGTCTAGCCGCCGGATCTGTGTTTACCGTTTTGAAGAATGCTCGAGTGGGATACTACGATATTTGGAGTGGTATCACTGGTGTAAGAGATGAAGGGGTGAGTCTCTTCTCTACGTGCCTGTTCTTCCCGCACCTCCGCAGTCATCCCTCTCCATCTCTCCTCGCTTGCCGTTTCCTATTTTTCCCCTATGCAGTACTGACTCCACTCCGCTTGCTCCCCCTCAGTCACCTCCATTCGACACTGAATCTGCCCAGCTCTACCTCGACCAAGAACTCGCCGTCTTCCTATCTTCATGGATCAAGGACGTCCGTTCGTCGACTCTCGGCGGCAGCAACCCTTCACCGTCTTCGTCGATCGTACAAAACACCTCGATCCCCGCTGCCGAGGTGGACGATTTCATTAATGGATGGTTGTTGGAGCACAAGACGGTATCGAGAGGTGGATCTACGGCTGCTGAAGAGGTCGAGAAGATAAAGAAGGTGTTCCAAGAGGTTCGAAAGGAGATCCGAACGGCGTTCTAAGATCAAAGGACAGGATTTGAGCGTCGGAGGTCTGAAATGAGCGAATGATCTGGACCGCCACTGCATCAACAGCTCGCTCGCCTGTTTTCCACTTTCCGTCCTTGTACTTTACCTTCACTTCGCGTCATATTCTATCCGCAAGTAATTTTCTTCTTGACCGATGGACTGCTCGAAGGGCTCGAGAGGAGCGGAAGACATGACATACACACGCACGACTTTAGCATGGATGCAATAGGTCAAAATTTCAATTTCTTACTGAATTTGACTGCCTTCTTGGGGCAAGAACCGATAATGTTCCAGGACCCTGAGAAACGGTAAGACAGACCTGATCATGCCACGTAGCAAGTTGTTGACGACAAAACATCACCTCGATCTCTCTCTCATCGCCACAGTCTTACGTTTCTCTTCTGTACGTAACAGAACGATTGGTCCATCAGGAAATCAATTTCGGCCGTGCGCTGCGTCGCGGCACCCACAATTGTTATGGTACTGTGTTTATTTACAGTGAATGTGACCTCTACATCGTCTACCACACAATGGCCGACTTAAACTTTGTCCACGTCCCAACTCTGTGGGGAAAACGAACGAGGCTTCCGCAGAGTCACAGCTCTGCCAGGATATACAAGTCATACATACTCTCGTTGTAAGCGTGTGCGACCTGCGTCACTCTTGTATTGGTCTTAAAATTCAGTCTGAGTATTGCAATCAAGCTTCTCTCATCGCTGTCTCATCTCTTCATGTCAACGTCTAAAACTCATCTAAAACTTCAAGTACACCTTCATGCCGCTTGAAAGCGACCTGAAGTGGGATTGGGTGCTACATGTTGAATCCTGGTTGGCGCGTCATGTGACTCAATATCTCAAGACTGCTTTGTAGTCCATCTACGAAACGCGAACATGCGTAGACGTCTCCACCTCTTGTGGTTTAGACTGTGTTGTACCTCGCGACCAGTTTGACATACTCACCAGGTGCTTCCGGGCCGGTCACCTTGAATTCCCAAGCACCAACCTGCACTGTGCGATGTCTGCCAATCATTTCGCCCCCTTGCGTCATGGTTAGGTCTTCGAACTCGCCCTGAAAAGACGCCGTCGGGGCTGTGCACGTCCCTTGTATAGTACGCTCACTCTCTGTCACCCTGGATACCTCTGCCGACACAAGATCACCACGATTTAGTCTGACTCGATTTTCGATATTCCCCAACTGAGAAAAGTGTGGCTATATGTCACAATCAACTTCATTATCAGCAAAGCACTGGATTGGGTTACCGGGGTTCACGCAGATCATAAATACGTACCGAGAGGGACGGCAGTAGGTCGTACAGAATAGCGTAGAGGTTCTGAACTTGCTCATCGCCACTCTGCTGGGTTTGCTGATACTCGGACACGCCATCTTCCCCACACAAAGTTGTTCCGCTGATTGATGACATATTTTACGCTATGTAGGTCTTTCTTTTTTTGGATGAGTACAAGGGGCGGAGGATGGGGATTGATAAACTGCTGTGATTGTTGGAGTATGGGATTGCGGGAGTGGATGGTTTATTGCGGGATTAGCTAAAAGAGTGAGAGTTTTCCCCCTTCTGAAAATGCAAAGCCGGCCACTCGGCTCCTTTATATACCATTTGGACGCGGTTGTGAACGAGGCAGTATACAGAAGTGGTAACTCATGGTTTTTTTTTTCCCTCCCTCACATCCTGGCTAAGCAGATGAAGTTCAGGAGGAAAAATCCAACATTGACTCCCTGGTTCTCACATTCCGCCTCTTGGCGAATTGAAAATTCCGCTCCATTCGTCTGTGAAGCGAGGAACCTAGCAGGACGGAATGCTCCAAGTGTCTTCAGTGTCTCCCACAAGCTCACGAGGTAGCACACCCCCCCCCCCCCCCAACCCCCCTTATAGATCAAAGGAGCCCAACAACTCTTGGGTAAAGATAAGCACGTCATTCATCCAATTCGTACCTATCTTGAGTCTTCTTTTGTCTTTGTCTTTTTTTGACAGTCTTGGCGTATTTGCTTTTTTGCTTATCCGCCTCTCACATATCACATGCCTGCCGATTATAGCAAAAAAAGATAGTGGGTAGACAGGCACGCACAAGGATGAACTGATGAAAGGAGACGCCAGCGAATGTCGGCACAAAGAAAACGGATTGAGAGGTAATGATCACCTGATCTTGTATCTTCTTCGGTCTTTCCACCTTCTTGTCGTTGCCCTTTCGTTGTGACTTTTCATTCGTACGCCCGTGGGCTTTCCCCTACCTCCTGCATGAGAGCTACATGGTGAACAGTAGTGGGTGCACACGGAAAAGAATGCCTTATCAAAGGGGACCCCAATGAGTGCTGTGCCAAAAGAATCGGCAAGAGAGGTCCTATCCATCCGTCTTGGTGTGTTCTTTTGTCTTTTTATCTCCTTATCTTGGCTTCTTTCTCATGTTGACGTGGCCAGAGTTGGTGCATAAGAAGCGAAGTGAAAGAATGCTGTGCAAAAAGAACCAGCGAGAGGGAGCCAATCCATCCGTCTTGGTGTCTTGTTTTGTCCTTTTGTGTTTTGTCTTTATGCAGTCTTGGCTTGGGTGGCTTCTTTCTGCGGCTTTCGGATTTCGGTTTTCGGTTTTCGGTTTTCGGTCGAACGTCTCTTGAGAGATGGTACGATGAACACCAGTGGCCAAGTCGGCTAATCAAAGGAAGCAACCATTTCAGAAGCGCATTGCACAATGTGCACTGTGCACTGTGCACAGTATGGGACGACGTGCTCAGAGTGAGTAGGTCGGGGGCACGTGTCAACCAACCCATCCGTATGGTATGTTCCTTGTCCAGTTGTTTGTTTGGTTTTTCTCTTTTTTTAGTGTCTTGAGGACGTTTTGCCTTCTGGGTTCTGCCTTTTGCTGTTATTTTTTTCCTTTTGGTCGACATCTTTCAGCTTGGAGCAGCGTTTCCAGCTTATGCGTTTGTGTCCCTCCCCCTTCCCCCCCTTCATCAGAACTGGGCAGCATGGGATGTGGCGAGCGTACACCCAACCCCAATTGACTGATCAAAGGGAGCCAACGCGTTCGGAAGAAACGTCGTGTCGTGCTGTGCGATAAGCATGATCTGAGCACAGCCAAAGGGCGGGAGGGCGAGGGGCCCAATCTCCCTGAACACTTTTTGGCTTCCGGCTTCCGACTTCGTTTTCACCCTTTTTTTTGGTCCTGTTCGCTTCTGGTCCATCCCATCCCGTCTCATGACATGACATGGTATCCCATGCAAGCATGCATGAGGGGGGAAATGGTACGGTCGAGCATGTGATCTAATTAAACATGGGCATCGACAGTCAGTCACCCACGCGTTACGGCATGCCACCCCAATCCTCCACGCGATTCAACCCCCGTTCAAAAGCGTTAAACGGTGGATGTGACCATGAAGCTGTGTATGTATGCATGTATGTGTGTATTCGGACCCCCCAATATGTGTGTTTCTGTCGGATGTAATCAGGAAGAAGCAGACGATCTTCTTTTCATGTGATGTAGATTATGAACTTGTGCAACGCAACGACAAAAGAGCGTAGGTTTGTTTGTTTGTTTGTCTGTTTGTTTTTTACGTATCTTTCTTTCTCACTTCAGCTCTTCTTCTCTCGTTCTCTTCTTAAAGTCGGTTGCTTGAGAAGCTATTTTTCTCCCTTATCTTCCTTCGTACTTGATTTCAGCAGTTCCGCGACGGGATACGGGCGGGAGCTTTCCCCAATTCGCCCGCCGACCCCCCGCAACTCGATCCTTGGGACCACGAACCGCGAACGAGAAGAACGAGGAGAAAGAAATAAAGACAGAGAGAGAGACAGAGAGAGAGAGAGAGAAGAGCACCGACTGTCTATCTGTTACGAGGAAGGCGACCTGCCAAGAAAATTGTGACGACCTGTGATCGTGACACGAATAGCGGTCGATTTGTTCAAGAAAATCTCCGATCCACAATCACGCGATTACGACTGCGACTATGACTACGAACACGCACCCTTCCCCCTTCCCCTCTTCGCCCGGTGGCGTTAGTTCGTAATCCCGCCCTTGGCCCTTGCCCTTGCCTCCGTGATCTCTTATCTTCCGTGGTTTCGATACTCTCCCGTCGTCTCTGTCTCTCGAAATGGGGAATGGAATAGAATAGAATGGAACGGAATGTTCTCGCGACCGAGTCCCGCCAGTCGTTTTTCTCTTTTGCCCCATCCCTTTGCGCTTCCTCGTGTTCTCCCTCTGCTCTTGTGCCCTGTGTGCGCCATACCTAGGGCAACGACGCACGCGCGTGTGTCAGCCAGCATTTCCTTTCCCTCTCGTCTCCTCTCCTCTTCCCCCTCTCTCCGTTCGCCCTTCCCCTTTC
>JANGFI010001525.1:0-18096 GCA_025758705.1 Goffeauzyma gilvescens
GGAGGGGGGGGGGGGGGGGGGGGGGGGGGGGGGGGGGGGGGGCTTCAGGATAGCAAGGGCGGGCAGAGAGGCAAATGGACATGGCGTGGACCAAGGGTCTGCTCCTTGCATTCAAAATCGAACAGTTCTTCAGCTGCTGGAAATGAGATTGTATTTTGCAACGTATTCAGAGAAAGATCGAGCAAGGCATGGAAGTTTTGAGTTTTAGGATCGTTGTAGTGGTCGGTTGGTCTGTTTCGAGATGCGCTGGATAGGAGATGTGACTCCAGGGACAGCGCCTGGACTGTACGCATATCCCAGGGTGAAAGGGCTGGTCGCGGTCACACCCAGGTTCTATTCTTGAAATGAAGAGCTATCTCGTAAAGCAATCGAGGTTAAAGGCCAAGGCCATGAGATAGGCTACCGGTGTTTCTCAGTCTCTTCGAGATGTGTCATGTCCGTTCTTCTTCTACAGCTCGTCTACAAGTCGTTGTCGTTCATGCTCGTCCTCGGGCTGACCCTCGTAATCTTCGGTGACACTCCTCTCCGAATCCCCTTGTTGCTCATCCACCCCAACGGTCGCCGAAGGCAAGGCGTCCGGACTCGCCAGCACATCGATATCCTGTACGAGTGCAGGGTCCAGCGCGAACCCTTGTTCCATCGCTTTCTTCTCTGCCAACTTCCTCGCAAACGCAGCGACCTCTCTATCATAGGTATCCCACTCCGGGATCGCTCTCGCTCTCGCCAACTTAGGTTCTTTCGTCAGTGGATTCTGACAAAGATCGATCGTTTTCGCATCTTTCAGTGATTCTTGACTACACCACGTTTCACACCATAGCCAAGATTGATCGAGTGTGTGAATCGGGATGGTGTCTTGCATGCTGTTGGGGAGATCTTGATCGAGGTTTGCGAGAGAATTCGGATCTCGTGAAAGACCTTGATATTGAGCTCGAAGTCGGTCTCCCGTCGCGAGTTGTCGGAATCGTTTCAAGTCAACGACATATAACGCACTAATATGGTAAGGTCTTCCTCTCAGTGCATCTCTCCAATAACCCTGTTTCCAGAATCGGAAACCTTCCATCTCGGGTTTATCGTCACCCATGGGTGCATAGCCATATACTTTCCCATGCAAGTCTTCATCGACGAGCTCTTTCAAATCCGTTCGAACGATTTGGTCGGCGTCCACGAAGATAACCTTGTCCAAACTCATCGGGAACAACACGTCTAAGAATAGAATCTTATATCCCCAGATTTCTCGCTGCTTCTCTTTTTGACTCGTCAACCAACTTGGCCACTGGTATGTCACGAGCTCATAGTCGAAGCCGTACTCCTCCGCGAAAGAAGGGATGAACTCGAGGAAACTGGGTGATAGGAAATTCTTGATGAACCAGAACTTGACTCGACTGTTCGTGTGCTTCAGCACGGAGAGGATCATGATTGACGCGAATCGCTCGTAGAGCATTCCAGAGGCGACTGTGAAGATATTGATTTCGGCCTGCTTGGGTGCGACTTCTGTCTTTTTCCCAAGCCATAGCGAGAGGGATTTCGCCAATCCTCCAATGATGCCTTCGGATTGTTCATTTCGGGTCGATACATCCAATACATCCGCATTCTCCATCCCTTTTCGTCTTTTGAAAGTCGGCAAAACGGCTAAACCACTGAAAGACGTCACAGAGATCTCGGCAGAGTTGTTATCCGAGTTCGCTCGAGCACCGGTGCTATCGATCAGACCGCTCATTTGGTAGACTTCCCGTCCTCGCCCCGGTCGAATCTGTAATTGTGCAACTCCAGGATTCGCCTTGAACTGGAAATATCCGAGATTCGCCATGACTTGCGTGTCGCCCAATACCTCCTCGTCCAACGTCATCAATTGTAACTGGAGACCTCGGGGTGAACTGTCATCCGGTTCTCGAGCGTAGCCTTCTACGACCAGTGAATCAATTTCAAACGTCAGATCGATGACTGGAGACGGGTTTCGCCTAGCGATAACATCCAGACGAAGATTATCGAGATCGTGAACCGAGTTGCGGGGTGATGCCAGCCAAGAGGTTGGCAAATCCATTCCGAGGGTGAAAATCGGTTCTCCAGGCAAGTGCCGGAAGGAACATCCAGTCGAGGCTTCCTCGCCATCGACGTCAAAGCGTAACTTGGGGGTCGATTCATGACGGTAGAACCGCTTCAGAGGAATTTCAGTCAATGCCAGATTGGGATTCAGTTGAATTTGGACCGAGACATGGTCGAGCCGAGATGCATCTTTTAAGAGCGCCGACCACTTTTGAGCGGCTTCAGACACCGGGTCTAAAGTCGCAAATAATCGGACCAAGCTGTTCTGTCTGACCCCCGCATTGACGAGCGTATGATCACCGAAAAGATTTTCATACGCCCGTGTTCGCGCCGGGTTGGACAGGTATCGCTCATTGGTTTTGTCGATCGGTGACGGGACATACGAAGCACTCAAAATCGATGACGCCCCGACTAGAAGGTCGCTGAGAGTCTGCCTATATGACATGACAGAAGGCATCAGATCAGGCTCATTGGTGTACTGTTATTGGGGACTCACATATCAATAGCAGAAGGGTCTTGGTACAATTTCAACAGCGCAGTGATGACGGGGGAACCACGGACTTTGTACTCGAAGCGAATGAGAGCTGCAAGATCGCTGGACGAGAAGATGTCAGAGGTGACCACAGGGATGACCTACGAAATGGAGTCGGGGTCAATTCAAAAGGCCAATCATCCATTTGTCAACGTAGCAAAAAAAGGGGAGCCGACTTACTCTTCCACCGACGAGCAATGTAGCCGGCTTCGGACCGTACCCTGTCGCGGGCAACCTCACGTTCACACCGTCCCAGAAGATGCGAGACGCCACTACGTCCGACTCAGACCATCCCCTCGAAGTCAATGCGTGCAAAGGAGTGCCGTAAGCCACACTGTCGGTCGACAGTGATTTGATTTTCCCGTCCTGATCTAGGTTGTCGGCAGGATTGTCAAGGATCGCCGTGACAATCTCAAGGAATTCTTCCGGATTGATAGATGAAAGAGCATGAGTAGAGTACAGCTTGTAGAGGAGCGTTGAGAGCTGAAGGGTATCTCGAGGCCTGTCGTCGGATCTCGGTGTATGGACAAAGCCAACACGAATCGGGACTGGTGGTGTCAAAACCACATTGACCAGATTGATCAACAACTGTAGACCGTCCTGACTATCCAGGTTACCGATCAACCAAATGGTCAATGGAGGAACTCCATTTTCATTGGAAGAGTAAATAAAATGCTTGGCGACCACCGAGTCTTTGGGAAAGACAGTATGGGTCGGAGCGATAATCAACGGAGACTCGGGAGAGCCAGGTACGATGAAAGGGTTACGATGCTTCAGGGTAGTTGGGAGGTCGTAGAAGAAGTTGCTGAGATTTTTTCGCCCCTTCGCCTTTTTAAAGACGCTCTGACGGCGATAACATAATTCTACGATCAGCGACAAGAGACCGGAGGATCAGAGAACACTAAAACTCACCGGTTGAATCAGATAACTGAGCTGTGACATGTAATCCTGCATCAAAGTTTGAGTCCACATCTCGTTGTATAGCTGATGCTTGCCGTTGAGGAAAACATGGCCTGTTACCCCTGTGACCTTAGATGTGGCCGTCCGCTTCAACCAGGCTTTCACATTCTGGACATCTTGGTCAGAATGTTCACTTTCGGGACCGCTGTTGCCGTTGATGATGTCTTTGAATGACGGCAACACCCTGTCTGTCGACGCAGCCACTTCGTGCCAAATCCGTTCGACATTCTTGATATCGATTGTCGGATTCGCAGTGGTCGCAAAGACGGCACGGAGCCATTGTATGGTCTGGCCTCGACCGAGATTTGCAACTGACCATCGCATGAGCCTTCCCATCGCTAGACTGGTATCGTTTTCATCGCCGATCATTGGGACCACGCCGAACCTCAAGGGCAAGTTTCTTTGAATAAGCGTGGATATTGTTTGGGCAATAGCAGCAATCGATGAGCGATCGGACAGGTCGAGAACAAGAACGACGTTCCACAGATTCCTACGAACATTTTGAAACGCCCCTTGTTGGGTGGGCCTAGCGAGTGAGTTGATCGAGGTTGTCCAGGTGGCGTACTTTTTGTCCTTTTCAATATTATTCCACCAGGTAATAACGTGTCCACCTTCCTCTCTGTCACTGGCATCGACTAACCCGGCCATAGGATCCTCTTGCGTTTGTGCTTCACCGATAGTCTCGTCCGTCAAGAGGTCGAACGCTTGGTCGGGAGTCAGTCCTAGCTCGGTGAGTGCAAGAGCTCGTTGCCTTTCTTCCCGGACTATTTCCAGAAGCTTGAAAGCGTTCATCTCGGTGGATTTCAAATTTCTTCCGTTAATCCACACGCTGTCTCCCAATCGGGCGTTCATTTGGTTGATCTCCACTTCCCGCAGTAGGTCCTCGTTGTAATCCACTCTACGCGCAAGGGCAGCGGAATACCGAGGGAAGTCTTGGGAAAGATGAACGAGTGCTTCCAAAGGATCAGCCGAAGACTGGATAAGAGATGCAGCCTGGACACCAAGGCCAGCCACTTGGGACGGCTTGAGAGGTTTCGCTAACTCGGACCAGGGATCGTCTCCGAGTATGTCTCGGAAGAGATCGTCGGAGACTAAGAGTGAGTCACTAGAAGGGTTGCCATGGTCTCCGTTTTTTTCTCTGGGTGTTTGAAGAGGTACCTGAGCATCTCCGATATCTCGGTCATCTACCACTAGATAATCCGTCTTCTTCATCACCATCTCTACTCCATAGCCCTTGACCGAGACTTTCGCTCGGGCACCTTCTTCAGCCACGTCTTCTGACTCTGCAGAAGGGCGGTATCGTACGATGAAGCTGAAGCCCGTATTAATCTTGGAGTGCTCGAGCAGGTAAAGATAGAGATCGGCGAACGATGCTGAGAAGGAAGAGATGTAAAGGATCGCTGGCGGAGTTGACGGTCGAGCCGAGTAGGCGGTAGTCTGTAACGCTTCGCGGAGATGATCAAAAGATAGAATCCTAGGGGCAGGGCCCAAGTTCGAACTACCTTCTTTCCCCTCTTCGGCATCCAAACTCAATTCGAGATCTTTCCTCAGCTCCGCGACGTCGCAAAAGCCCTTCCCTTTCCATTCCACCCAGTCTGGACATATCTGTCCAATTCCCTTTCCAGTGTCGGTCTCAGCTACTGCTGTTCTATAGTACTGGAAATGAGCTTCCACCGCAGGACTTGCCACATGAAGTGCGAGAGCCGCTTCAAAGGAAGAAAGGTCGAAAGCGGAATATGTCGTCAGGAGAGAGGAGGAATCATTATCGAAAAGAGCGAGGAAGGCATCGTACTGTTGTTCGGGCGTTGCGGTTTGAGGTGGTGGGAGAAGAGGAATGGAATGGGAGATCATGGTCAGAAGAGGGAAGTAAATGTTGGAATCCTCAATGGAAGCAGTCTCTCTGCGGAGATGTGCAAGTTCAGGTGGATCAGCAATCTCAAAGTGTTTCATCAGAGGTGATTGGGGTCGCAAACTCACAGCATCTCTAGCATTAAAGGAGCTGCCTTCCAATTCGATTGTAGCCAGACATTGACTTGGGGTACACCAGCCGATGCACCGGTGGTCGCCGATGCGGAGGCGGAGACTACGAAGGATGCTGATGCTGCGGCAGCGGCAGCGACCTGCCACCATCCCCGTCCGCCGCTCGCAGATGAAAGGAGCCGCATGATGTTGGAAAGCGGCCTAGTATTGCTTGTCATACATTGAGCTAGGGTATGCCATGTTCGTGATTATTTTGGTATTGTAAACTCGTATTTGACGACGATCTTTTATATTCGCACGGACGACAGCGCCGCCGGGGAAAGGGGGGGGGGTTGGCTTGGGAGTGACGAAGCAGCCCTCGATAGGTACAGGCCAACTCAGTCGCGTCGGAAATGCACCTGGTGTTTCACGTGGAGGGATCCCAAATACTAGGAAGGTTCCTCTCCTATTCTGTTTCTCGTCTCGGGTTAACGGAGCTCCATTGAAATCAATTTATTGCATGTCATCCAGGACCCCGGTTCAGAAGGGACACATGATGCAAAGAGAGGGAACGTATAAATCCCCATCCTGAACCGCCGCGCGAAGTCGCTCGGGAAACTTGGATCTACGACCGGTCAACCGACTATATAACCAACATCTCAATGTGGACATGATTAGGAGTGAATGCCGAATTGTCAATGACGCACCGTGGATCGTCAACTTCAGGGGGCGAGGGGTTCCTTCACGTGATCCAAATCTCCGAGCGCAGGGGAACTTGGGGAGTACTTGGAACTGCTACTCCCCTGACCCGCCCCCCCCCCCTCCCCCCCTCCCCAAGATGACAGAAAAAAGGGGAGGCAAAGTTTGGGCCCCAGAATTTCATGGTGTATTCTTTCCTGTTTGTTCGCATTTCTTCTATGTTCTTGTCTACTGGATAATGATATCAAAATCGTAGAATCGACTACGCAGAATTCACTTAGGGATCACCCAAGAGTCTGAGAAAACCCCAATTTCAAGGAGCGAACAGCACTATACTCCAGTGCATATACCTGAAAAAGCAAATTAATCCGCCTCAGCTAAAACACGATGCCGCCCAAGAAGAACGCGAAGAAGGGCAAGAAGGGTGGCGATGACGAAGAGTTCTGGGAGAAGAAGGAAGCTGCCATTGCTGCCGATGTTCCTGCTTCAGGCGCTAACAAAAAGCAGAAGAATGGAGGTGGTAAGAAGAGTGCGTTTGAAATGCTGGAAGAGTTCCAAGCTAGTGGTGCGCAAGATGACGAGGAGGAAGAAGCAAGTGGTGGAGGTCTGATGTCGGCTATGAACAGCCGAAAGAAGAAATCGAAGCCAACGACGCCTTTGTCGGATGATGAAGACGCCCCGGCCGCCCAGCAAGCTAATCTCGACGACGAATGGCCGGAAGAGGACGTTAAATCGAAGAAGGGTGGCAAGAAAGTCAAAGGTGGCAAGAAGGCCAAGACGGCTCCTGTCGCTGGAGATTGGGACGACGACGAGGATCTTAACGCCGTTCCAGAAGTCTTCCAGGCTCCTGTTGTCGCGGACATGGATGATGAGTGGCCGGAGGAGGATGTGAAGCCCAAGAAGGGTGGAAAGAAGGACAAGAAGAACAAGAAGGGGAAGAAGGCTCAGGAAAGTGATGACGAGGAGGAGGAGAGTGCACCCGTGACGCCTGCGGCTGAGGCGGTCACAGTCGCTGCCCAACCTGCGGAGATCGATGACGAGTGGCCAGAGGAGGACATCAAACCGAAGAAGGGTGGCAAGAAGGGAAAGAAGGCAAAGGTGAGACTCACATCCAATTTTACATTCTTTCATAAATCTAACGCATGGATATTGACTGATCATGGATGCCCACTCATCACTGCAGGCCGCACCGGCAGATGAAGACTATGCGATGGACGCCGAAGACGATCCAACTGCTGAAACGTCCGCCACGCCCTCAAAGCCGGCCACCCCGGCTCCCGAATCTCAAGAGGCCGACGAACCTGCCGCTGCCGAAGGAGAAGTCAAGATCCTGTCCAAGAAAGAGAAAGAAAAGTTGAAGAAGGAGAAGGAAAAGGCGAAGAAAAAGGCTCAGGCCGCCGCGAAGAAGGTCGAGGCTGGCGGTGATGCCGCCGCGGCGCCTCCCGCAGCTGACGAGCAGAAGGAAGATGCTTCCGCGCCTGCAGCTGAAGGTGGAGCAGATGACGAAGATGATGCGGATGAAGGTGGTGCCGGCGGTGCTGCTGACAAAAAGGTAAGTCTGCTTGCCCAAGCTAGACGGTGGTAAGAATCATACTGACCTGTGATGATTTCTATGACCGCAGAAAAAGAAGAAGAAGAAGAAGGCCGCCGAGGAGAAGGTCGTTCCAGCCGCCAAACCCAAAAAGGTGAACGCCCAAGTTGCGGCCTTGCAAGCGGCATTGAAAATGCAGCAAGAGCTGGAGGCCGAGGCTAAGCGCCTCGAAGAGCAGGCCGCGATTGAGGCGGAGGAAGAGGAGAAACGTCTCGCGGAAGAGGAGCGGATCGCTGAGGAAGCCAAGGCTATTCGAAAGGAGAAGGAGAGACTCAAGAAGGAACAAGCTCGAAAAGAAGGTCGACTTCTGACTCCGAAGCAAAAGGCTGAAAAGGCGGCTGCCGAGGCTCGAATGAAGGCTCTCCTTGCGTCCGGTCTCAAGGTTGAAGGTCTTCAAGCTGGAGACTCTGCCCCAACCGAAAAGCCCAAGAAGGTAGTCTATGGGAACCGAAAGAAGGGCGCCAAGAAGCCCGCAAGCCCGGTTGTCGAGTCACCGGCACCAGAACCCAAAGCCGCTCCGGCTCCTACAGCTGATGATGACGGAGATGACTGGGACAAGGATGATGAAGACAAGGTCGAAGATTTGGTCCAGGGTATGACTGAAGTCAAGATTGATGGTAAGGCCGAGGAAAGTGACGGAGATGACTGGGACAAGAGCAGTGACGAGGAGGAGGAGGCCACGGTTCCGGTTGCTGCCGAGACCAACGTCGCCGCGAAAGCCAGTGAGAAAGCTCGCGAGACCAAGGCTGCGTCGAAGGCCAATGAGAAAGCCGTCGTTAAGCCAAAGACCAACGGCAAGGCGACTGCCGCGGCAGCAGCGGAGGAGAACGAGTCTAGCGAGGAAGACAGCGATTCTGATGACGATAGCGATTCCGACGACGATAGCGATTCCGACGATTCTGATGATGAGAGCGACGATGACTCGGATGACGACAGCGACGACTCGGATGACATGACTCCAGCTCAACGGAAAGCCCAGCTGGAGGCCGAAAAACGAAAAGCCGATGCAGCCGAGCGACGACAGCAGAGACATCAGGAAGCCATGGCAGCGCGTAGCAAGGACGACCTCCGATCGCCAATTTGCTGTATTCTTGGACACGTCGACACTGGTAAGACCAAGTTGCTTGACAAGATCAGACAGACGAACGTTCAGGAGGGTGAAGCTGGAGGTATTACTCAGCAGATTGGTGCGACTTACTTCCCCGTCGACGCCATCAAGGCTAAGACCCAGGTGGTCAACAAGGACAACTCGTTCGACTTCAAGGTCCCGGGTTTGCTCATCATCGATACCCCTGGTCACGAGTCTTTCACGAACTTGCGAACGCGAGGTTCCTCACTGTGTAACATTGCTATTTTGGTCGTTGATATCACCCACGGTCTTGAACCCCAGACCCTTGAGTCGATGCGATTGCTTAAGGAGAGGAAAACTCCTTTCATTGTCGCCCTGAACAAGATCGATCGATGTTACGGCTGGAATCCCACACCGGACGGTGCTTTCCGAGACTCGTACAACAAACAGAGCCCCAGCACTCAGCGAGAGTTCCAGACTCGTCTCGAAGCCACCAAGCTCGCCTTTGCTGAGCAGGGTTTCAACACAGAGCTCCACGACGAGAATAAGAACTTGGGTAAAACAGTTTCACTCGTCCCCACATCCGCTATCACCGGTGAAGGTGTTCCCGATATGATTATGCTTCTTGTCAAGCTCACGCAGGAGAGGATGACGGACAGGCTAATGTATCTGTCAGAGTTGGAGTGCACCGTCTTGGAGGTCAAGGTCATTGAGGGTCTCGGAACGACCATTGATGTCGTACTGTCCAACGGTGTCATGCGTGAAGGTGACCGCATCGTGGTTTGTGGTCTAAATGGCCCGATTGTAACCAACGTTAGAGCGCTACTCACCCCCCAACCGCTGAGAGAATTGCGAATCAAGGTGAGCACCCATAATCTTCATTCCATGTCCAGAGTTCATTCTGACCAAGTCTTTGCGTTTCATTAGGGTTCCTACGTTCACCACAAGGAAGTCAAGGCTGCTTTGGGTATCAAGATCGCCGCGCCTGGTCTCGAGAAAGCCATTGCTGGTTCGCGTCTCTTAGTCGTCGGCCCTGATGATGATGAAGAGGAGATGATGGACGACATCATGGGCGACCTGCGAGGTTTGGAGAGCTACATGGACAAGAGTGGGCGAGGTGTCTGGGTGCAAGCTTCCACTCTGGGTTCGCTTGAGGCCTTGCTTGAGTTCTTGAAGCAGATGAAGATCCCCGTCATGGGCATCAACATCGGTCCGGTATACAAGCGAGACATCATGAAGTGTGCTGCCATGTTGGAGAAGGCACCCGAGTATGCCGTCGTCCTCTGTTTCGACGTTCCCGTTGACAAGGACGCTAAGGCAATGGCTGAGGAATTGAATGTGACCATCTTTGAGGGTGAGTGGAAGTTTTTCCAATCGGTCCACGCATGTGCTTCATTTTTTTTTTTGTGTTAACGTAAATTTTGATATCCGTTCCCTCTCGCAGCACAAATCATCTACCATTTGTTCGACGCCTTCACGGCGTACATGAACAATGTCTTGGAAGCGCGACGAAAGGATGCAGCACCTAACGCGGTTTGGCCCGTTAGACTCAAGGTTTTGGCGGCGTTCGCGAAGCGAGATCCGATTGTCTTGGGTGTGGACATCATTGAAGGCACTTTGCGTGTGGGTACTCCGCTCGCCGTCGTCAAGGTGGACAAGGAGACGGGTAAGAAGGAGATCATCCCGTTAGGCAAGATCACGTCCATCGAAATCAACCACGTCCAGAAAGATATCGTGAAGAAGTCTCAGATCGGTGCCGGTGCGGCGATCAAGATCGAACATGCGGTCTATCAGTCCGCTAAAGCATACGGTCGACACTTTGACGACAAGGACGAACTGATCTCACTTATCTCGAGACAATCCATCGATGTGCTCAAGACCACGTTCAGAGATCAAGTCGAGCTTTCCGACTGGGCGCTCATCAAGGCTCTCAAGCCGAAGCTCGACATCCAGTAGAGTACACTTTCTACTGTCTTCCATTCTCTCTCTTGTTGTCTTTTGCTTGCTCCGAAGGAACCTGACTGGATGTAAATAAATGATTTTATGCGTCAAGTCGTGATATGTATCCCCTCCCCCTCCTTCCCTATCCTTTCCCTCTCTCTAAATAATATGCATGCATGGAGGATTATTTCGTGTTTCTCTTCCTTGGTCCGTTCGTCAGCCACGTCTGCGACTGAACGAAACAAAGTTTGAACAACAAATTGGGTGCTCCCTTTACGCACTGCCTCGTGGAAACCGGAACGGCAACAACGGTCTCAGAGTCTCTACCAACGTTGATCCAGCCAGCACCGGTCTCGGTATTATTGGTGTAGCTTGTGCCATCTGCATGTGCGCAAAGATTGGTGACGACGTGCTGAAGTGCTTTCTTTCCACACGGTTCAATTTTCGAGCCGTCTTCGCGTTTGTTCGTGTTCTCTGACCTCGGACGGGAAGACCGGATGCGTGTCTGTTGAAGTAGTATCAAGAGGGAAGGGGGGAGGGGGGTGACATCGTCAGTATACAAATTGGCCCGAAAGATCCAACCGAGAGCATTGGAGGGAAGATGAACAGCCCCTTCTATTAGATCGGATACCACATCCAACACTCACCTTCTTCCCCTGTATGTTCCAATTGCTTTATGATGACCGATATCACTCTGAATCTGTCTTCTCAAATCGGTCTCAATCTTAAGATCATTCATCGCCTGTCCTCTCTGAACGTCCACCAATTTGTCCGCTTCTTTACTCTCCAGCACATTCCATTCAGAAACGGAAACTCCGGGCGGGCAGACAGGCGTTGGTGCAGGTGGAGGAGTGGTAGATGGTGAAGAGAGGAAAGCAGAGAGAGCGGTCACTTGGGCTTCGGTCAAGGAGGAAACGGGGGCGGAGTCATGGATCTGAAGGCGGGCGAGAATTCGAACGGATGTGTGCGCACCAATACCGAAGAAGGAGGTTAGTGCGACCTGGGGGGGCCAGCAAGTAGAAGGTTTGGCGTTATGAGATGGTGTTTGTGTTAATGATGATGGTTTGTTCCGATGGATGTTGAATATTTTTGGTTCGTGGTTGAGGAGATACGAAAGAATAAAGCATGAGCGATTTCGATGACCAACATACTAGATTAAAATCCTTTCATAATAAATTGCCATGGTAGAACTCACCTTTACCAGCTTGTGGTCAGCGAGATTGTGGCCGAGCAAATGCATCTCGAGAGATCTAGGGAAAGCTAAAGGAGAGAACGGTTCTTGTCTGGTTTGACAGTCGCTGATCCGAGTCGGGGGATCTTTGGGCGATTGGGCGAGGGTGTGGTCGACAATCTCCGTCGGACGAATCTGAGCGTGATTGATCCTGACAAATTATAGAAGTAGTTTAGGACTTGTAAGAAGTGGGTGGTGCACCCTCTTTTTTTTTCCGAATGGCTTCGATAAGCTGTCTTGATACCATTTTTCGACTCCCATGACAACTGACGATTCCCAGCTATTGGTGAGTCTGACCGAGTCGACCCGAACCCTCAGAACGGAGAGGGTCTCAGTCGCATTCCTGAACCCCGGAAAAGTCAAGGGGGTAGGGACTGTTGGGGAATTTAAGCGCGCACCGCGGATGATCGGCCTGTTCACTCCAGAAAAGCCCTGGGGAGGGGATCGGACGCGGGCAAAAAAGACCGGGGGGAAGAGAGGATACTATGCAACGACGATAGAGGAGAGAGACGTAGCAAGCACAATTCGTAGTGGTATGCTCTACTTCACCTCTAATCAACATAAAGAAAACATAGTACATCCTAAGTAGATTACAACATAACGTTGCCACCCGTTTTGTCCTCTTCTCCCTCAGTCCGCCTAGCATCCCCTCCCTACATCTCAACAACCAACGACCCTTTCCCGTCGACCATGTCTTTCCTCGCTCGTCGGAAATCGACGGTCCCAGCTGCAACACCCATCCTCGTCAACCTCCTCAAAAATGGACCGATGACTTGGAAACAATTGTATGAACAAGGATCCAAGGAGTTCAATGGACTTCAAGGAGAGGTGGGAGAGGCCTTGACCGCATCGACAACTGAGGGTACAGTGGCAGGAAACAGCCCGTTTGTTTCAAAGAGGTGAGTTGAGGCTTCTTTTCGTTTGGAATAAGAGTCGAGTTGAGTCGGGGGTGATAGGGGCTGAAGTCTGATTAGGAAGTCTCAAGAATTTGGAGGGAATTCCACCTGATTACTGATTCATTACTTTCACCTGAAATTCGCGCTATGCCTAAACTCGGTTCACCTTCGATGTGTTCCTCTCGCGCCATTACATCTCCTCGACGATCTTGTCTTCCATCCTTCGCCTCGACCACATATCAGTCACTTCAAACACCGGGTCCTTCCTGTGCTTGAAAAACTGGATATCCTCCGCCAACACTCTATCGCACCTAAGAAAGTGGGAGATCTGAATGAACGGGAAACGCTCGTTAAGAGAAACGACTTGAAGAAAGGAATGTCGAAACAGGAATGGAAGAGCTATGGTGAGTTTGATTTATTTCTTTAAGAGGCCAATAGGGGCCTTGATTTGTTGCTACGAAGCTAGCCTATCCTAGCTCGACCTAACTGCTGACAAGCGTTGCCATCTCCCATACGTCATATATCGTTCTTGAATGTCTTTTTGGCCCGTTTCTTCGTTACCATGTTCCTCCCACTCAGTCGCTACCAATGAAGACCCCGCGCAAATATCGACTGGCCAAAAGGCGCGACCTACGACCGAATTCGTGTGGTCTATCCATCCGACACTGAAACGTCCTCCTTCGTCCTCTGAAGAAGGCTACGAGTTCCCTAGCGAAAAAGCTGCTCTAACAGACGAACGAATTCGGCAATACCTCTCCATGGCATCTGAGGCGCCTTCTGAATTCATGTCCGAACACGAACTTGGATCCTCTTCGTCGTCTTCGATCGTGGAAGTATCGACTCTGCATGAGATTGATGAAGAGGTCGATTCTCTAGAACGTGCGACCGAAAAAGCACTCGAACGAATGCAAGGTATCTATCCAGTTCAACATCTGGGCAAGAAGGGTTGGGCTGCCAAGAGAAAGAACTACGACCTTCAACAAGCGTGGGTGAGGGAAGATCTTACGGACCCTCGTGTGCTGTACGCTGATGGAGGTGCCGGAGAGTCGGTTATGGATTCACCCGAGGCTGAGTTGGAGAGATGGAAGAGCACAAGAAAGGAGAGAGTGCATTTGAATACGAGGAGAGCGAGGAATAGGGTCGATAAGGAGAAGAGACAGCAGGAGTGGTGGGATTCGTTGCAGGAGGCTAAGGCGCAAGGCGTGGCTGAGGCGACTGAGGTCGCATGAGAGATCGGTGGGCGGCATCATCGCGTTTGACTCAGCACAAAACCTCCGGCCGATGTATGGTCTGCTTCCTCCCGGTTTGTAAACATCACATAGACTTGCAAGACCCGCATCTCAATAATCTCATACACCAACACCTGTTCTTTCTGCCCGCGGGCAAGTTGCATTCCCCGCGGCTGTCTCCTTCTCGCCCTATATACACTCCTCATCCCCTGTTCCTGTTCCTGACTCTCCTTCTTTCCCCTCTCCGTACTTCCTCTTCGCCTTCTTTTTTCGATTCGTCTTTCTTCTTCTCTCTCTCTCCCACCGCAAGTCATGTTTGCTCTCGCCCGGGTTCAAGTGTTGATCTACCTTTTCTTTGAGGAGGCGACGTGCTAGTCTGCGATTTTGTTGCAAAGAGCGGGTTTCTTGACATTGGATTCGGATGCCAGTGGGAATGTGCAGGAGGGATACCTAAGAAAGCATCGGAGGGGAGGGGGGGGGAGGTGTGATCAAGGGCGCCTGGTCAGTCTGTGATGACATGTTCTCAATTATTGGTGTTGCGAAGAGCAAGGCGGTGGCGAGTGGTCCCCATCACAGTAGACACGTACCGAGCTAGACGTCTTATTAATCGACTGACCCCCCGGGCCACTACCCCTCACAAACTTCTCCTCCAGCTCTTCCTCAGGTAACTCTGGGACAGCCGTCGATCTTGTTGCTAGCGCTTTGGTAAGTCTTTTGATGCTCCGAGGTGCAGTAGAGAGGGAACGAGAAGCAGTAGTTGGAGCCGGAGTTGCAGTGGAGGTCGACGTCGACTCATCTGGCTCAGTTTCCTCTGAGAGGACTTCGGGGGTTGTTTCACGTTGACCATCTGGAGTTTGGGATGAGACTTCTCGTCTTGGGGCAACACGCACTGGAGACCATGACGAATGACCGACAAAGGGTCGCGGGGATACGATGCTGGTGAACGTGCGGAGTGGATTGGAAGATTTTCGAAGCCGTGGGAATACTCGTGAAAAGGTCGAGAAGGAAGACGCCATCGCGAATGCCGATGTGAGTGCAGGTGACATGACGAGTAAGGGACGAGGGCGATAGATAGCAGGAAAGATGGCCATAAAGTCCATTAAACTGTAGGAGTGAATCCCTGTGTTTGGAGTTGTCTTTGAATTTTGTCAACGTAAACATGACGACCATTACTTCCCCCCACCCCCCAAGAAATATCCCTGGAACATGCTGAAACGCGACGACCAAAGCCCTCCTTTCTCCCTTCCCTCTCCTCTTTCGCCATCGACCACGCCAAAACGGCGCGACGCAATGGGGACAGGACGACGGGGGGAGGGGGAGAACAACAGAGCAGAAGCGGGGGAAGTCATCAACATAAAAGCAAAGGTGATCCAGGTTCACGGGACTTACTCCCTTCTAGTGACGACGATTCAAGTAACAAAAACAACACACTCTCTCTATATGAATCAAAAAAGACAAAGGACAAGGGGACACTTTCATAGCTGCAGGACATTAAACGTAAACCCACTCTCACTCTAACAGAAGGGCGTCGCGATCAGAAAAACCGTCACCTCCAAAGCAAACACCAAGTGACCATTAGCATCCCGCTATCTATCTGAGCCTTTCTCGCTATTCTCACCTCTCGGCACTCCTCCCTCTAGTCCACGACATCTTCTCCGCCCATTAATTTCAATCTTTCATCAGACGGTATATCCACAATTTACACCACACCCACAATGGATCCAGCAACTGCCCGAAATGACGTCTCTCGGAGCAGGCTACCGACCTTGACTGAGGTCTTGATGCGAAAGACGAAGCCGCCTTTGGATCTCTACTGCTTCTATGTGGGACATCCTCTCTTCTCTCTCTCTCATGTGACAGTGTATTCTTTTCCATCCGCTAACCCAATCTGGTGTGGCTGGCATTATTTTAAAACAGATTTTCCTTCAGCAAGAAAATGCAGAGGATGCTCTAGACTTTTGGCTGGACGTTCAGCAGCACGAAAACCTATGTCGAGGGTACTTCAAGGTGAGTTTCTGCCCGAGTTAATAGCCGACACAGTCCCGGACTAGAGTGACTGGTGGGCTTTTCCCTAAATGGTGCTCTGTTCCTTCCCTCCTGTTTACCTTTCAGGACCTCCAAAATCGCAATCGATCTGTCCAGAATGAGTGGCCTGCATTTGCAGACTACGCACAGCAACATGGTTCCATTTTCAGCCATCTCGCTGGTATCCAAGAAGGTTTCGAAGTGAAAGGCGATTTGACCGAATCTCGGTACATAGATGCGACTGAAGAGGACGAGTTTGACGTGGACCACGATTCAGGTCGAGGTCAGGATCGGAGTGAGGATCAGGGTCGAGGTGGGCGCGAGAGTTTTTCTCAACCTGAGAGGATGAGCTCGGAGGTGGGTCAAGCCTTCGGAGAGGGTATAGGTAATCACGAGAATCATGGTGAGGATGGAAGATATGGGACCATCCGATCAGTCCCAGGTCCCGGTCAGAGAAACGCTCCTCATACTCCACCGCCGAATGATCCCTATTTCCCGAATCCGCACCAGACCCCTTTACAAGCGTCTTCCATGGCTGGAAACCCTAGTCATCTCACGAACCGAAGCCCTGGTAACAAGTCGCTTAGATCCGGGAAGACCGAGATCTCCGGCTCTGATGGGTCCAACACTTACCTGGTGGAGACCGATCAAGAGAAACGCCGGGTGACGTCCAGATTCAGTCAAGCGCTTGGACGAGGACAAGCTGGTGGCCCGAACGGGAATCGACGAGTGTCAAGAGCACCGACGGTGATTCCGAGGAACCAGGCGATAACACAGGATGATATTCGTGAGAGCGGGGAGAGGATTTTCGCAAGGTACCTGGTATCTGGAGCCGAGAAGGAGGTGTATCTCCCGTAAGTCGTGTTTCGGGGCTCCCGTACCATGCAAGCACGCAGTTAGCTGATCAATTCATCTACAATGATTCATTTGCTCCTTTTCCCTTGGTCTTTGTTCTTCATCACAGATCTTCGATCCGAATCCACGACTTCCCTTCCCAAGCCTACGAAGGCGCTCCTACTGACCCCGCGATCCCAGATTACTTCCATCAACAAAAGAACTACATCTTCAAGGCGCTCGAGGAAGACGCTTTCGTCCGTTTCCTTCGAGGCAAGGCGTTTTCTAACTTGACGAAATTGAGCAGTTATCTGCGGCTGTTTTTCGGACTATTCTGTCTTTGGGCTGGGTTGTGGGCAGCGTTCACTTTGGTCTTCCTCGATATCAAACCCAAGATCAAAAGGCTTTACGTGAGTATTCACGTGTCATCTCCGTACATTTCGACTAAGTTACCCAATACTCATATTTGTACCATTTCTTTATTGCGTGGCCTCAATCACTATCCTCCTCACAGCTCATCATCCCTTTCTTCCTCTCCTTCTACTTTCTCTTCTCGGCCTACTACTCTCTTTCACCACTCCTAATCCTGTTCAACCGATCTGAGACCCAGCCATTCCGACTGATCAAGATGGGCGAGTCCTACGTCGCTAAAATTCTTCGAGGTCGCGCTCTCTTGGTCACATTTTTTGCAGTCGTCGCGACGGCGATCATGGTTGTTATTTGGTGGGCGGTGCCGGGAAAAAGACTATGAAAAGCGATGAGGAGCGAGCTTTCCCTTTTCTGCTCAGGACATCGTCTCCGGTTTCCTTCCCAGCTCTGAAACGTTCTTGTTCACGGACTTCGCGGGTCAGCGCACCCTCTTTTACTCTTTTTATGAGCTGGTACGCGTTTTTCTTCTTTCTACGACTAATGACATTGATGATCGTTCTTTCTTGTCTTCGCCCCTGATTCGGAGCTTAGTCAGTAGAAAGGAAGGTGAAACCAGATATGAGTACTAAGGAAAAAAGATAAACTGGGATCCAACAGGATCACAGCAAAAAAGAAATTCCAAGCAGAATATGTTCAAAAAAACCACAGCACCTAGGAT
>JANGFI010001526.1:0-18098 GCA_025758705.1 Goffeauzyma gilvescens
GGGGGGGGGGGACGCGGGAGGGGAGGGGGAGGGGGGGGGGAGGGGGGGAGGGGGGGGGGGGGGGGGGGGGAGGGCGGGGGGGGGGGGGGGGCTTGTATGCACGTAAGCGCGCGGGCACGGGCACGGGCAGGGGACAGGGGCAGGGTGTGTGTGTTACTATGAGAGCTAGAGCTGTGTATTTGGGATCAGGGGGATATAGGGAGGGGGGTTCGTTGTTTGTTTGGTTGGTTGGTTGGTTGGTTGGTTGGTTGGTTGGTTGCCCATTCATTACCCCCCTTTCCAATCTCTTGTGGTGTGCCCCCCTCTTCTCTCTTCCCTATCCACATCCACATCCACATCCACATCCGCATCCGCATCCACGTCTAGATCCCCGGGTCTTACAAACCCAACTGGTATTATATCGGCGTCGTTGTTCCTCGAGGGTAGTAGATGGTTGATAGACATTGAAAGAAGAGGAAGTAGTCATCGAATTGGAACGAGTGTTTGTCGTCGTCGTCATCATCATCATCACCATCAGCCTTGCTCTGTTTGATAACGATTCTTCCCCCACCCCAACCCCTCTTTCTCCTCTTCTCTTTTCTTCTGAACTGGTGCACTGTCAAACCCGCTGTGTCGCGTTGGATTCCGCGTCTCTCAACTTGCGTTCATACCCCCCGTACGGTCCTCATTCATCCATCCCCTCCACCCTCCATACCCGCCGCCTCTCGTTTCGTTTCGTTGCGTTTCGTTTCGGTGTTCCCTCCGACCCCTTCAACGAACGAACGAACGAACCAGGGTAGGATCTCTCCATTGCTGGTACGAAAACGATATAAAGAACTACGATACTACGAATACGAACGCAAGATCGGTTTCGACTACGATCAAAATTACGATCACAATCACGATTCAAGATTAAGATTAAGATTACGAATATATTAACGAATCCGAATGACGATGACGGCCCTCTCAATCTCAATGCCAGCGAACCGGATGGATGCTTCTTCCTCATCTCACACCAACACTGACATCCTCGGCGTGGGCGTGGGTGTAGGCGTAGGCGTAGGCACGAGTGCGAGTGCGAGTGTGGGTGTGGGCGCTGGACACGGACACGGGCATGGGCATGGGCAAGGTATGAGTGAAGATCTTTGGCCGGCTCAACACACTCCTTCTCATGGAGGGATCGTCACGACGGGATCGGAGTGGGATGTGCCTGTTATTGGTCTGGGGCCAAGCGTAGGTGCAGGTGCAGGTGCAGGTGCAGGTGTAGGTGTGAGATCTCAGAGAAGGACACCGAGTGCATCACCGTCAAGAGTAGGTGAGCTTATAGCCTCATCTGCTGGTGGGGGGACGGCCTCGGGGGTTTCGTCGGCGTCGGCCGGATCAGGGTCGGCATTCGGAAGTTCGGGTCCGATGTCAGGCCGTGTAGCATCACAATCACAATCAGCATCGGCATCATCAGCATCACCAGCATCGGCATCGGCATCGGCATCGGCAACATCAGCAGCAACAGGTGGTGTAATACGCTCGACCAGTTTATCGTATCCTATTCCTAATCAACACTCATCGTCACCTTCAAATAAACCAAGACCGTCTCAATATCAACATCAGCATCATTCACCGGATCGAGCATCAAGACCGACAAGCGCGTATGTGACGGGGCATACCAACTACAATCCCAATCCTCATTCCGACTACAACACCACCAACAACGTCAACAACAACAATATTAATACGTTTGCGCCAGATCATCATTCTCCGCTGGCTAATGTTGTTGCTCGGTCGGAAGATATTCCGGCGATGGCGGCGGGGAGGGAAGGCGGGAGTAGGGAGGACGACGCAGGTCGTTTAAGAGGGAACTATGGGGATGGTGAAGGTGATCGTGTTGGCAGTGGGGGAAGAGGAGGAGATCGATCGACGACAGCAAGTGGTGGCGCCTTACCTGCACTTGCACCTGCACCTGCACCTGCGCCAGCACCAACGTCCACGGTCACGTCCGCTTCCCCATCCATGTCCATGTCACCTGCGAATCGGGCCCGAAACGGCCGACAAATTGGCGATTGGATCCTCGGCAAAACTCTCGGTGCAGGTTCTATGGGAAAAGTCAAACTAGCGACCCATCAATCTACGAAAGAACGATGTGCAGTCAAGATAATCCCACGGTACAACCCTTTGACAGCACCTATACGTGAGCATGAGCTCACGCGCGAAGAAGCGGCGAAGGAAGTTGCGAGGGAAGCGTCTAAAGAGACACGAACGATCCGGGAGGCATCCATCTCTCTGCTCTTACACCATCCCTACATTTGTGGAATGAGGGAAATGATCGTTCATGTCAATCATTACTATATGGTGACCGAGTACGTGGATGGAGGACAGATGTTGGACTATATCATCAGTCACGGTCGACTCCGAGAACGTGCCGCTCGAAAATTCGCAAGACAAATCGCAAGCGCTCTTCATTATTGTCACCGGAATTCAATCGTTCATCGAGATCTAAAAATTGAAAATATCTTGATCTCCAAAAGAGGAGACATCAAGATCATCGATTTCGGACTCTCAAACCTTTATTCCCCGTATAGCCATCTATCAACATTCTGTGGATCTCTTTACTTCGCCGCACCAGAACTACTCAATGCGAAAGTCTACACAGGGCCTGAAGTCGACGTATGGAGTTTCGGGATCGTCCTTTACGTGCTCGTCTGTGGTAAAGTCCCATTCGACGATCAAAGTATGCCGGCTCTACACGCAAAGATCAAGAGAGGGTTGGTCGAGTACCCCGCTTGGCTTAGCTCGGATTGTAAATCCCTTCTCTGTCGGATGTTGGTCACTGATCCAGCACAACGAGCCACTTTGACAGAAGTCATGTCATCGAATTGGCTGAATAAAGGGTTCGACGCTCAACCGGATAGTTACCTCGTTCCGCGAGAACCACTACGGGCTGATGAACTCGATCATGAAGTCCTGCGAGGGATGGCCGGATTCGAATTCGGCACTGAAGATCTTATTTATACGAAACTCGTCGATATCTTAACGAGTGAGGCGTATAGATCAGTCTTGGTCAAGTGGGAATCAAGACGTCAGGCAAAAAGAGAAGGTCGTGGTTGGGCATCGGAAAGCTCATTCTCAAGCCAGTCAGAGGTGCTTAACAAAAATCAGCAAGACAATCATCATCAAGCTTCGTCACCGAGGAAAGAGAAACCAGCAAGGCGTTTCTCTGGACTCGAATTCTACAAGAAGAAATTCTTCAGCGGAGGTGGAGCAGGTTCTTCATCACCTCCAACTCCTGACAAGAATGCGAAAAACGGAGGTGGCATCGGATTTGGAGGTCGTCACTCGACCTCGAACTCAAACTCGAACTCAAACGCAAACGAACCATCAGCAGTCCCATCCTCAGAATGGGAACCTCTAGATCCTACTCGAGGATATCACCCTCTTATCTCAATCTACTACCTTGTCCGAGAAAAAATGGAGCGGGAAAAAGTGTATGGACCCGGTCAATTCGCTTCATCACAAGTATCCGTCGATCGTGGTGCCGACAGACCACCACAAATGAATGCTCATTACAGCATGCCCGTTCCTCGTCTACCTATCCCTGAATCATCTCACATCTCTCAAACTCAATACGACCCTCTGCCTTCTCCACGCATGTCTCAATCCGTTTCGATGCCTGTTGGTCCCCAGCACCACGCCCACGGCCAGCCCCACGCCCACACCCACGCACTCCCACGCCCAAGAGCACACGAAGATTATAACCCCCATCAGGAACCCTCTCACCAAATTAGAAACAACGCAATCGTCGCTGCTGGCCTCATGCAACATCCCGAAGAAGATGTCGAACGCACCAGATTAGCACTGGCAATGGAACATCCTAGACGGTCTCCCAAACCTTCATCCGATCTTCCCAGATTGGACAAAGGACCAGCTATCTCCGCTTCATCCAGTCTGCCACCACCGCAGAATTTCATGCCACTGTTTGCATCCGAAACAGACTCCTCGGGTAATGAGCTCTTGTCCCGATCAGCAGATAATGTGCAAGACCATCGAGGTGCCTTCCATCAATCACCCGGTCAGATGGATAGCGTTCTCGATGCCGCCATGCAAAACGAGGGCGACGATGAAGTGAATCAGACAGCTCAGCGATTTAATACCCTACTTGACCGGCCAGGAAGAGAAAATCAAGGATATCCACAGGCATTCGCGCGGAATCAAGCAATAAGCACAGTGAATAGAGCCCAGAGTGCTCGAGTGAGACCGACGGCCACCCCTGCCAACATGCCAACCTATCCTCAGGAATCAATGGCAACTCCAGACCAAGGTCCTCGAAGAGCGTCTACTGTGTATGATTCGGAAGATCGAGCGCAACACCCGGGGCCAAATGAAGGTCTCGCTAGCGGTAGGTCGAAAACGCTTGGAGCGGGCCCTGTCGTCGATCTGACCGGGGAACAAAGCATGGGCATGTCTACAGTCCATCAAGATCAAGGCCACAACCAAGACCATGGACGGTCCGGAGTCGAGGCCAGGCCTGTCTACCTCAAGGGCTTATTCAGCGTCGCTACCACTACTTCAAAGAGCGTACCCATATTGCAAAACGATATTCGAAACGTCTTGCAACGTATAGGCATCAAGTACCGAGCAACGAAAGCTGGCTTTGAATGCATCCACGTACCATCGATCGTGATGTCTTCGGTCATGCCAGAGGACGTGTCAGCTATGCAGAACAACGATATTTCTCACTCCGGGTATGCGCATGAGGATGTTAGTGGTATCCGGAGGAATTCATCCGTGACAAGATCAGGAAGATCTCGAAGACCCTCACATAATCAACCGGGACGACGTTTCGAAGACGCCAACTTTGACGTCTGGGCATTCTCTGAGAGTGGAGAGACAGGGAGCGCGCTGCTCGTTCGGTTTGAAATAAATATCGTCAAGGTGAGACAGAGCTTCTTCCGACGGTGTTCAGGTACTGATGATACGAGATAGCCGACTAACACATATCTCCCTCCATGTTTATCCCACCGTACCTAGGTCCCTCTCATCGGCCTCAATGGCATTCAGTTCCGCCGAATTGGCGGCGACGCCTGGCAGTACCAGATGCTTGCCAAGCGTATCTTAACGGAAATGAAGTTGTAATAATTATAATCAGAATGTTCGACCAATATGGGTCGGTATGTGTTTTTCTCGTTTTCCCGTTTTTGCATGGTCAGTGTCAGTATTAGCGTTCGCCTCAGTGTCTTGATCTTGTCAAAACGTAAACCCCCCCTAGAATCGAGCACCTTGTCTATATTCTCATGCTGTATAGCATTTTAGTGTCATTTTAGTTTGCCTCGAAATCATGACTAATTATTCAATAATAATGTAATACATGGAATGATGGATCATTGGAATCATGCACGATGTTAGGAAGGGGTTTCATGGCCGTCGTCGTATATTGAGAGATATGGGGGAGCAGTCGAAGATGTCGTGGAAATGATTGTATATTGGTGGCGTGGATTGGATGCGCGTTGGAAAAAACATATGGTAGCACTGGTAATGGTACGAAACTTTGGAAGTGAGAATAAGAGAGAGAAAGATCTAACAACAACAACTGGGGGAAGCGGTTCGTTCTGATAATAAGGGTGGAGTTGATGAAAGCTGCGGTTCGCTTGGCGGATGTATATAAATAACACTTGAATAGCGACGAGGGGAAGGGTGAGAAGGCAAAGACGGGAGGCGAATTTAGGGTGCTTCGTCTTCAAACACCGCTTTCATCTTCTCAATCTGAATGTCTTGGTATCGGAAATAAGCGAATTGGCCGAGGACGATTAAGTCGAGGAAGACCGTCAATCCGGAGCCTAGAGGTGGGAGTGGTGACCAGGGGCAAAAATCAGCAACCGGTTTACCTGCGTCTTTGGCGGAACAAACAGGAAGGAGGGAAAGGCAAGGCAAGGAGGACAGTAAGACTTACCCGCCAGCCAAGATGCGTTTGCGATCACGTAATCCCTCTTGGTGCTCTTGAACAAGATGCTCGCGACATACGTGATGTTGCCCGAAATAGAGAAGGCGAACATGTCCAGACTGAGGCCGGCACAACGTGTCTTGCTGGAAGATGTGCAAGGGGCATTTCGCGAGCCAAACGGGGAAGGTGGAAAAACATGTGACGAGTGAGAGGGGATTTATTAGCTCTCGATCTCTTTCCCCATATAACAACTTTTCCGACGGCCGACTGTCTTCGTGCAGAAAGGAAGAGACACCCACTCGTTATGTGATATTTGAGGCAGTCGACTGCCAATATACAGCACAGCACTCAAATAACCCAAGAACTGACTCTTCCACTCCAACTCGACCTTTGATTCGGGGTTTCTTCCTTTCGGTCCATGAATTGGCGAATGCCCGTCTCCATACCGTGTCTGGATATACCAAGCGACAATTCCGACAGCAGCGACAAAAGAGAACAGAAATGGATAGAGCAGGTAGCTAGGTATGACGGATTTCGGATGACCATGTTCGACAGGGACAGATGCTTCGGGGAATTCGGAGTCGTGTGTCTCCGAGAGGAGGCGGCAGGTTTCTTCGTGTGCGGCGGTCAAACGAGCGGTTCGACGGCGGTAGTAGTAGACTTGGAAGAGGAGGATGATGTCGCATAGGGTGTAGTAGACGGCGAGGATGATCTAAAGGGGAGGGGGAACACGATTGGTAATGTCAGTTTTTGGCGAAAAGGGTGGGAAGATTGTCAAACCACAAGGCGTTACAAAACAAAACATACAAAGAACAGGAGATGAAGAAGAAACCATCTGGAAGCATCTCGAGCGATTATACCAAAATTCAGGGATTTTTCGGCTTCTTTCCGAACTTGGCCTTTTCTTCTGCCTCCTCCGACTGATGCACAGCCATCACATCGAATTCATCAGCCCTTGCACCTTTCTCTTCGTCGCCCTTCTGTGTTTGCTGGGATTCAAGTATTTTGTCTGTCTTTATTTCACTCTTTTTGCAGCCCGGCATTCATCCCGTTTCCACCCCCGTCTCTGTCCTGATCCTGTGCTGTAATGTCCTACTTCCTTCCCCTTTGTCTGCCTTTTGGTTTACCTCTTAATACGATGCCACATTTTGCGTTTTTTCCGTCCGCCGACTCTCGTTCACCGTTCAATTCACTTACCATAGTTTTCAACAACCCCGCTCCGACTCCTCCCACAAGGTTCGCAACGTCGCCAGCCAACCAAAGTACTATAAAAGCCACGCTAAGGCCTTCACCGGATTTCAATTGGTAATTCTCCCAGATTTGGGGGGAGTAGACTATTATCCAGCAGGCGATGGAGATCCAGCCGGCCTGTCGGGTGTGAGCAAAGCCAGCGATCGAGCGGGTCAAGAGGGAGAGGCCAAGAGGCAGAAGTAGGCAGGCGAGAGGTGTGAGAAGATTGTTAAGTGGCAGGCAGGAGCAGGATCAAGTCGAGAGCGTCAGGAAAAAGAAGAAATCAAGAGATAAGGCAAGTATAGACAAGAAAATAAGATTAAAAGATCAAAATTGTCAGTCAAATTCATTTTCAATTTAAGCACGCGTAGTATGTGCAGTTGCAGGAGCGAAACAGAGGCGTAAAGGAACGTCGACGCCTTGGAAGGAAGCCGAGGGATAAGCGGCATGAGAAACCGAAGAAGAAGAAGAACTCACGATCGACGACGCATCTTCCCTGGATAAACCGGCTGCTGCGAATTCCAGGAGCACCATGGTAACTTATCGTATTCCAAGACAAATCAGTCCGATCCTATTCTATTTCAGTCTTAATCCTAATCCTGTCTTGACACAATCAAAGATATTGAGTGCTAATTATCCGACCTTGTCTTGTCTGATTGTAAGACCTTTGACCCCTCTTCGTTGCTCCTTCAATAACTTGTGGTGTAATTCCCAAATTCGATTTTGTTTCTGTTTCCGTTTCCGTGTTCGTAAGTATATGGATATGTTGGCTCTCTTATGCACTACCGGCGATCATGTTGAACTTGACTGACGGGTGAGGGTACTACCTAAAGCCGGACACGGACAACACGAAGATGAAGACAATGATCCGCTGGTACTGAGCGTTAACCAATTGATTGTCTCGCAGCATGCAGTATGACGGGTCTGAGTAATCCTGTGTATGGTACGGTATGATACCAATGGTATGGATGACGATGTGGTGACGATGTTTCGCCTCTGGTTGTCCCGAATCGGACGACGACGATCCCGTTCGCATCTCCCTTTCCCTTCTGACGACGGTTGCCATGATGCGCGAAAGGAGGCGACGCGGGCAAGGCGGCTGCTAGGAAGGATCGGGACGGGAGAAGCGGGACATTATCACGTGATATGATTGCAACGTCCTTGGCTATCTTGTCTGGTTTCATCCCATCACACACCAAACCCCATCACCTCACGATATGTGTTTGTGTGTACGTAACACGGCACTGTGTGCTTGGTTTAGCAGCGCGAGCGCCTAGTGACGGAAGGGGAGTGAGTCGATCTGTTTTGACTGTCCAAACTGTCAACCCTCTTTCTGTACAAGGTCGATTGCGAAACTTCGACATGGCGTCTGGGCCGGCTCTAGTTTCCAGAAGTCTACACTCCGACGGTGCTTAAGCCTCCACTAACCCACGCTTACTTACTACGACCCTCGACACTCGATACGGAATACCCCACACGGACCATCCAGAACGCGAGCACCTTGTGCGCCCCAGGATCGGGACGGAGCAGAAACAAAACAAAACACCAATTGGGAAGGGATAAAACAGGGAACAAACAAACAAGCAAAAAGAGAAGAATTAATCTTCAGTCAAAAGGCGTTCCTCAAGCATCAAGTCTTCGAAAGAAAAGGAAAAAGGAAAAAGAAGAATAAAACAAACTATTCAAATGGCAAGACTCGCTATCTTCAGCGATGACGAAGATGAAGACGACGACCACGCTCAAGCTCAGGTTGCCACGAACTCAACGATCCGGAATGAGAGTAGCGCCATGGACGTCGACTTCGACGACGACAGCAATAATGATTCAGATGGACCAGTGAAGAAGGCGATTGAGAGGGGAAAAGGAAGAGGGAGGGCAGCTGTGATCGTTAGCGATGACGAAGAAGAAGACGATGAGAGAGGAGTTGGCGTGGAAGAAGCACCACGACGAACAGCAGGAGACGAGATGATGTTGAACGCCATGTTCGACTCTCCACAATCACCAGAACAAGAACAAGGACAAACCCCGTCCTCAGGTCTACCAGCATCTTCATCGTTACCAGCATTGTCAATACCAGTATCATCATCAACACAATCTCAAGCCCAGACAACAGCCCAACGGCCGACCGTCACGTTCTCTTCTTCAATCGTAAGCTCCTCCTCTCCTTCCATGCCACCCAACCGAACCAATCAAACAGCGTCTTCGTCCTACGTTTCATCACCGGCGATCGCCGCGACACCGCCAATAGCTTCTGGACCTCCAAAAAGCGGAGGTGTGACCGACATGTTCTCGAACACCCGCCCACGCTCACGACCACGCACCGCCGCCGGAAATGACGATGAAGACGACGAAGACGAAGATGATGAAGACGACACAGGCTACAACGCTTCCGGAAAACCAAGACCTGATGCTGCTGTCGGAGGGAAAGGAGCAGCAGGGAAAGTAGCTCAAAAAAAGCGAAAGATGAACGACGCGGGATATGCCTGGGAAGCGAGCTATAATCGTTCGTGGGATGCTGTTCAGGAAGATGAACAGGGAGGATTACAGAAAGCTGTGGAGGGGTTGTTGGCGAGGGGGAGGAGGAGGAGGTGAGTTTGGCACGAGGTTCTTCCACTAATATAGATAATATTCATAAGGAGTACCAACAAGACCGAAAAACAGTAAAACTGATCTGATCCCCCCCCCCCTTCCTCCCCTTCTATCTCGCTCCGCTCGTGGCAGAGCTCAAACCTCTCAATCCTCTCTGAGACGTTCAATCATCCGTCACTTGTACATCCTCCTCGACTTGAGTTCATCGATGAGGGAAAAAGATATGCGTCCGAATCGGTGAGTCCAGGCTGCCTTTCTTCTCTCTTCTGATTTGGCGTACCTATTCCCTTTTCGTTTCTCTTCTCTTGGGTTGTCCTGGACTTAGGTTTCTAATATTGTTTCTTGCTTTGGTATCCCCACCCCCTTCCGTCGCAGGTTCGATCTAACGATCCAGTACGTGCGGGCATTCGTCGTAGAATGGTTTGACCAGAATCCACTCGGTCAGGTGAGTTGATAGAAGTAGAAGGACGGGATGTTCTTGGGAGGGTTCGGCGGTGGTGCGAAGAGACGGAAAGGAAAGAGACGGAAACAGATAGTCAAGATCGAATTCAGGCTGACTAGGAGAATTTACTTTACTTTCATCCTTCTACCTCCTTGCCACCCTATTCTGGCTGGTTCCGCTCGCCCTCTCGTTTTACTCTACTCGCCACAGCTCGGCATCATTGGCTTACGTGACGGTCTCGCCGAAACGATCGTCGAAATGGGCGGAAACCCACAACAAATCATCTCTACTCTTTCCGACAAGCGCAAACTCGAGCCCTCTGGCGAACCTTCTCTCCAAAATGGTCTCGACATGGCTCGTGGCAGCATGAATCATCTTCCCTCCACCTCCTCATTGGAGATCCTCGTCCTTTTTTCTTCATTAACTACTACAGACCCAGGCTCGATTCATAAGTCACTTCAAAAGCTGATTGATAGCCGTATCAAAGTAAGCATCGTCGCACTCGCTGCCGAGCTTAAAATCTGTCGTGTTATCGCAGAGAGAACAGGTGGTCGATTCGCAGTAGCGATGAATGAGGCTCATTATCGAGACATCATCTTCGAGGCTATCCAAGCACCACCGACGACGATCCCCGGAACTGCCGGATTGAAAGCAGCCATGGATTCTGTTGCCAGTCGCACAGGCGCGGCGGGGAAACAACCAGGCAAAAAAGCTCCACCGTGCGACTTGATGATGATGGGCTTCCCAACGAGGTTACCAATCGCTAGCCCGTTGAGTCTCTGTAGTTGTCACTCACTTCTGAAACAAGGTGGATATCTCTGTCCGAGATGTGGAGCCAAGATTTGTGAAGTTCCAACCGATTGTGAGATCTGTGGATTGATGGTCGTTAGTAGTCCACATCTTGCTCGAAGGTGAGTCTCGATGCGACCCAGTCATTTTTTTCCTCATACGTCGTAAACACCGAATCGCGCTTCCTCAATTCTCTAGTACTAACATTTTCCTTGTGTATATGTAAATCCTACATCCCATCGGTTGATTTCACAACTATCAGTTACTGGTTCCTCTTTCCCGTCGCACCCTATACAACCGTCTCCCCCGAACAACTCACAGACGACATTTCTTCCTCCTGTCGTGGCTGTAACGTTCCATTCCCACACGTGAGTCTCAGCCCGCTCACTTTTCCACTCATCTCCTACTCCATTCTACTGAAATATGCTCTTCCCGAACTAAAACAACCAATTCTCATCTCTTTCCTATCCTGCATCCTCCATTCTGCATTTTCATTCTCCTCATTTAATTTCGCTTAATCTACCAGCACACCGGCGAAGAACTCGGTGTTTCTCATGTTGAAGAAGGCGTATCACCGACAGCTCGATATCGGTCAGTTTCACATTTCTAGTTGAAACTATTTACCTCCTCTTTCACGCTTCTTCTCCCCACACACTCCTTACCCGACTTACGGGCGATTCCTACTTCGTTTTCTTTTTGGCGCATTGACGCCTTGACGACTTGGACTGACTTCTGATCTGTTCTGGCTTTGCTGTGACAGATGTACGGATTGCAAAAATGACTTTTGCATGGAGTGTGATCTTTTGTGAGTACCGCTGACCCCCCCCCCCCCCCCCACTATCACCACCATATCTCGCTATTATACGCACTCGATTGAATATCGCATCGCATTAAATGCAACATACCTTCTCTGACCCTTGGCCTGTGCTCCTCCTCCCCCTCACCATCCCATACAAAAACAGCATTCATGATGTTTTACATTCCTGCCCTGGATGTGTGGGGACATAAAAACATGACCGTTTTTACAGTAAAGGGAACAGAGAAAGGAGAAGGAGGGGTTCAGTACGGGTTGAATCTCGAATTAGATCCAATGGGACGGGCACTCAAATCCGCTTGATGGGGTTGGGAGGAGAGATACAGTTATTGTGTAGCTATGCCACAAAGAGGAATGAATGAAGGATTGAATGAATGAAGAACGAGGTTAGAGAAACCAACCATCTCTTCTGAGTCTGCATGGTCAGTAGGGAGGGGTTTCCTTGTTTCTCGGGTTTCATTTAAGCTCCACTTTCAACTCAACGGCGCGGCGAGTGTGGGCGCCGCGTTGTTTACTTTGTGCGTGAGACCAGACGCTACCGCCGCCATTGGAGCGAGGGGGGGCGGACGCGGGCGAGAGAGAGGACGAGCGGGCGGGGGTTTTAGAAGCACCGGGCGTGGGGCGGACGGTAACCAACGACGACGACGACGACGACGACGATGTAAATTAAAAGAGCAAAGAAGGAAGACGCGATTGGATTGTCTGATCGTCAATATATCATCATATCATTGGTTTCATCGCAATCGGAGACTTGTCTTTGAACGGGAACAAGAAGGAAGGAGATATCCTTAAGAGTCATTATCACTCAACTAAACTTCTGCAAACTCAACTACTCCCCTTCGGGTGTTCAGAGTTTCAGGGAGATTCATCACCGCGGGCGGGCGCCGATCTTAGGAGACACAGCACGCGGTTGAAGAGGTCGAGGTCAAGATCGAGATCGAGATTGAGATTGAGACAGGCCATTCAGAACAAGACCGAATCGAATCCAACCAAAACTGTACCATGGCCACCAAACAACCTTTATTCTTCGAAGATTCGTCTGATGAAGAGAACGGAGATGAGCATCAAAGTACGATTCGAAATCAGAACTCAAACGACATCCGCAACGGTCCTGATCGGAACGGACAAACGAGCAGCAACAACATCAAAAGCAACAGCAAGAGCGAGGGCGTATTCGAGGCTGATGCCAAAATAACTGTTCAGAAAGGTGGTGGTTCTGTGGAGGCCGAGAAGGAAGGTGGGAGAGAACGGGAAAATACGGGAGGTGTAGATACAGAGGATGTAATCATTCCAACTTCGCCGTCAGGATCGAAAGCGGACTCAGTTTGGTCAGTCACAGCAATCGGAGAAGAAGACGTCAGGAAGTCCGAGGTCATTAATGTGACGGATGAATGGAAGCCAGAAATCAAAACCGCAACCACGACCACGACCACGACCACGGACTCGAGCGAAGAGTCATCCACCTCGATCTTAAAGAAGAGGAAACGATCGGCAAGTGATACACGTGGAAGTAATGGCAACAGACCTATCTCTCAGATATACGATCTGGACTCTAGGGATGTGATCAAGGATGAATCAGAGGACGACGAGATTATCATGCTTTCCTCTCAAGAAGCGCGACGTGATCAGCGCGCGCGGATAACAAAACCCAACGTGAACGCCAACGTTATCGTCGATGCCGAAGCCAGCGCCAACGCCAACGCCAACGCCAACGCCAACGCCAACCACAACGCCACCGCAACTCAAGCCTCAAACCGACGTATAAACGAACCTGATCTGGTCAGGCAATCGTCTCCTTCTACCGCGTCCCGCCTCGACTCCTTCTCAGAACAATTCATCGGTTCTTTCTACTGTAATGGGTGGTCACTCGCCAAAGGTCGTGGATACTGTTCGATTGGGTCCAAGGTCCTCATCGAGAGGAATAAGACGCCTGCAGAACGAGCAGCGGAGAAAGAAGCGGCATCGATGAATGGGGTGGGAGTTAGGGGATCAGGAGCGGGAGGGATTAAAGCTGGAAGCACAAAGTTTGGAAGAAGTGCGACTAAGCAAAAGCAGATAAATCTCGGAAAGATGGGATTTGTCGCCAAGCGCGGTACTTCTTCCAACTCGAGTGGTGGTATCAGCGTTGGTTCCGGTGGTGGCTCGTCATTCAGTAAATCCGACAAAGACAAAATCGACAAAATCATTAGATTCCGCAATGAAAGAGGATTCGAAGTTGGACGACTCCCTAGCGCAGATGCCTCCTTTTTAACACCTTTACTCGACGCGGATCTCATTGAGCTCTCCGGGACCGTCATGGACTGTCCCGATGTTCTCGTAATGCAGGCTGATATCTTGCTTTGCATCCACGTCAAGTTGAAAAAAAAAGCATTTGTCGCAACGAGGAGCGGAGAAGATAAGGGGAAGGATCGGGAAAATGCAGGTGGGGCTGGTGGGTTTTGGCAGAATCAAGGTGAAACGGATGATGAACGTGCGATGAGATTGAGGAAAATGGCTCTAGGTGATTTGTTTGAACGGATCAATTTGAAACCGACTCGATCGTCAGCATTGATCGAGGCTAACAAGAGAGCTAGGAAGATGGAGAAAGAGGCTGAGAGAGCGAGAAGAAAGAAAGGCCAGCAACAGCAGGACGGGTCAACCCACAAACAGAAGAGGAAAGGCGAGATCGATACCGATGGTCTTGAATTGTTGGATCCGACGGAACCGTTTCCCTCGACTACCACCAATAAGAGAAGTAGCCGATCGCGAAGTCCTTCAAATAACGAAAAGGATACGCAGGGTAAAAAGTCAGGAGAAGAGAATGAAGATGACGATGCTGATGCTGAAAGTGGAGATGAAGCTGAGCTGTTGAATGAGGAACAGTTGAATGATTTGGAGACAATTTATCAGAGGTGAGGAAGGCGATTTTTGGAAACTTGCCCCTCAAATTGAAGGTTGTTGAGGATAACTGACTATCAAGGAGCTTTGGCTGACCGATCACCCCTTTGTCACGCTGTAGAGCTCAACGAAACGACGGCCTTCTGGCTGAAATGGAACCGCCAGAGACGTTCACATATACACTGAGACCGTATCAAAAGCAAGCTTTGAGGTTAGTCAACGGGTTTGTTTCCTTCCCCAATTTTCTTTGTGCTGACGTGACACCCCCGCTCCACCTTCTATCAGTTGGATGAACGGCCTCGAGCGAGGTGATGTCAATGTCCGAGATCAATCAATGCATCCACTCTGGGAGGAATATGCATTCAAGACTCAGGTCGATCCAGGAGAACCGATCGAAATCGATGATGATGAAGAAGGCGGTGGGAGCCGAGGTGGCGCGAGTAATGGCACACCCACCCGTGACGGTGCCTCCAACGTATTCTACTTCAACCCATATGATGGTGAACTCAGTCTCGACTTCCCTCGAGCGAATACTCGGGCTCGGGGAGGAATCTTGGCTGACTCCATGGGAATGGGCAAGACGTGCATGTTGGCTTCTCTGATCCATACCAATCGCGAAGGCGACCTTCCCTCCAAGGACAATGAATTGAATTCGACCTCGTCTCAGACCGGTGGTGATGATGAACACTCCGGTGCGAAAAGAACCAAATTCCGACAGATCACCCTGTCGAGCCAGTGGCGACCTGTTGCTAATCGTGAGAAATCAAGCGAAGACATTCGACCTCCTCATGCGACGCTGGTAATCTGTCCAGTATCCTTGGCGAAACAATGGCAAGAAGAGCTCGATAGGATGAGCGTCAAGGGATCGCTCCGTTCGATCTTGTGGTACGGGAACGAAAGAGGTGACTTGAACATGCTCGTCAATTCGCCTGATCCAGAAGCACGCGCCGACGTCGTTATCACCAGCTACGGCACTTTGACGAGTGAGCACCTAAAGTGGCAAAAGAACAAGGACAAGTATTCTTACGATGGTGGGAGCTTGTTCGATATCCAGTGGTTACGAATCGTGCTAGACGAAGCACACACGATCAAGAACCGACAATCGCGAGGCGCCAAGGCATGTTCTGACCTCCAAGCGCAACGACGATGGGCTTTGACGGGTACACCGATCGTGAACCGATTGGAGGACCTTTACTCGCTCCTGCATTTTCTCCGCCTCGAACCATGGGGTCAATACCCATTCTTCCGGACCTTTGTCACGGCGCCTTTCCTTGCGCAGGATCCGAAAGCTTTGGATGTTGTCCAATTCATATTGGAGCAATGCCTCTTGAGGCGAGAAAAGACTATGAAAGATCGAGATGGCAAGTCGATCGTTGACCTACCGCCCAAAACAGTCAAACTGGAAGCTCTAGAATTCTCCCATGCCGAGAGGAAGATTTACGATGCGATCTATGATCGATCTAAGCGAAAGTTCCTTGATCTAGACAAAGAAGGTCAAGTCAAGTCGTCGTATACCTCGATTTTGGCCATGTTGATGAAACTTCGACAAGCTGTCGACCACCCGTTGCTTGTTATGAACAAAACTACGGCCGATACCGAGTTGGACGATAAAATTGTACTTGGCAACGGGGATGAAGAGAATGTGCAGCGATTGATCGCCCGATTCGTGGCGGGAAAAGCAGAGGATGAGAAAGCGGATGATGAGAAGGAGTTGTTGCCGACATTGAGTCAGGCGGCGTCGAACAGTCAGACTTCCCAATGTATTGTTTGTGCCAGTGAAGTCGACGGTGAAGTCGTTTTGCCGTGCTTCCATACAGGGTAAGCCGGGCAAGCGAGCTCTCTCCCGACCTTTGTCATTGTTTTTCCTTCTTAATGCTAACCATCTCGTTCATTTGCCTTTCGCCTTTTCGCCTCCTTGCTCTCCCCACAGCTGCCGAGACTGCATCACCGCCCTCATCGAATCCGCCGAAGATCATGGAAAGCAAGCGTTCTGTCCTGCGTGTGAGGACAACAAAACACTACTCAACCTCAAATCCCTGCGTGAAGTCCACCGCAATAAAGGTCGTCTCGGGTTCCAAGACACCGGATTGAAGAAAGTGAACTTCCAGACGTCAACCAAGTTACGCGCATTGGTCAAGAGTTTGCGGAGCGTTGAAGAACAGGATCCGAAGTATAAGGCTTTAGTCTTCTCTCAGGTGGGTAACCCCACCCATATGCCATATCAAGCGCACTCATATTTATCTTTCATGGAATATCTGACCCAGCTTATCTTGTTCTCTTTTACTTCCTGTCACTCCACTTCTACATTCATCTTGCTGTGCTTCGCCTTGCCAAACGCCGTAGTTCACCTCCATGCTCGACCTAGTCGAACCCGTTCTCTCCGACAGTGGGATCCAGTATCTCCGTTTCGACGGATCCATGAACCAGAAAGAACGAGCAGACGTCGTTAATGAGTTCGGGAAACCGAACACCAAGCCGGTGGTGTTGTTAATATCGTTGAAGGCCGGTGGAGTCGGGTTGAACTTGTGAGCGCCGTCCCCAGCCCTTCTTCTCTTTTCACAAAAAATTGTTGGTGTTGTATCGTCTACACGAACTGACTCTATCTCCTCTCGATCTTTTGCCTTCTCATTCGTATTCGCCCTGGCTTGCCACTCTCGCTCGCTTCGCTCGCTTATCCTCAGGACCATGGCCAACCACGTCTACATGTTGGACTGTTGGTGGAACGAAGCGATTGAACATCAAGCCATTGACCGAGTACACCGCCTAGGCCAAACCAAACCCGTCTTCGTCACGCGATTCATCATTAAGAAGACGATTGAGAAGAGGATTTTGAAGATTCAGAGAAGGAAGACGGCGCTTGTGAATGCTAGTTTAGCGGGCAAGGCTCAAGGAGATGGAGGGTCGTCTATGCAGGATTTCAGAGCGATCTTTGGAATTGGAGACGATGACGACAGTAGTGAGGACAACGAATGAAAGAGGGAGCGCCAAGACGGCAAGATGTTTTCGTAACTATGCGTATCTGCGACGAATGCTATGGATATTCGCATACCTAACCCCTCCCCCCCCCCCCCCCCGGGACACGCAAAGCATCATCCGATCTCGATCAATTCGTTCAATCTAAGATGACATTGCATTGTTACAATCAGATTTTTTGTCTCTATCACCGCGACAATAGGACCATCCCTTCGCTTAATGTCATCAAGAAGGGGGAAACCTGATGCTGAGGACCTGTGGGTCGGGCACATCTGAGTGCTCGTCAGCGCTGCGCCCTGATACGAATCAGGGAAGAATCGGCCCGCTGCTGTCTGGAGCTGAGCTACTCTGTCCGGAAGGGGGGATCTCTGTACCAGGGGATGCTGCCATGACGACATTTTCGAAGGAACGCAAATAAGAAAGATATCAAACAGCCCACACAGAAACACACGAGAGCAAGCAAGAGGTTAGGC
>JANGFI010001527.1:0-18104 GCA_025758705.1 Goffeauzyma gilvescens
AGAATACTTTAGAAGGGGGCGCCGAGAGGAAAGGGTCAGGGCCAAGGTCGCGGGGGGGGGGGGCGCAGCGCGCAGTACTAGGGAGGAAACGAAAGAGAGAGGGTGGATTGATCGTCACTTGAACACTAACGATCATGCATCATCCTCGTCCCTCGCCTCAACCCTTGAGATCGACACACAGCGACACAGCATTACAGTATCGTCTTCACTCGGTTTCCTCTTCCCCCAGTCTGCACGACCTGTAGCGACGATTGCGATAGTCGATCAATCCGTAGCATTGATAGAATCGAGAAAAAGCTGAGCACAAATTACCTATCCAAGATCCGCCTTTACGCATTTCGTAAGTAAGCGATTCGTCCATTTCCGGTTTATTTCGGTTGTTTGGAATATCTCCTATTGCATTTCCCCTTAGATCTTTCTGTCGCTCTTTCACCAGAAGAGAGAAAAAACGAAGGAACGAAGGGACGAACGAACGGGGAGCTCGACAACCAACAGACCAGCGCGGGAAACAAGCCGGCATTCACCCCCCCCCCCCCCCGGCGGACCACCGCTATTTCGCTTCATCTCCATTCCCCCTTGCGATCCAAAAACAAGTAACATCGTGTGGCGCGTTCCCGAACGGAGCAACAGACGCATCAAAAGCGATCACCCATCAAAATCCCAATCCGATCAACCATCAAATCCTTTCCCCAACTGATCTCAAATCAATCTTTGCAGCGTATAAATCAGATCAGGCTGAAAAGAAAAAGGCGAATCGACGACGACGAAATCCCCTTCCTTTGCTGTGGACGATAGTCAAACGTTCAGGTTCACGGTGAAGACCTTTGATTCTTGTTCTTGATTCTTTCTTCTTGTTCTTGGTCTATCCTCACCTTAGGACCATAAAGGGACAGCGAGTCGCGTGTGAAGAGGTCTATCTCAACGTCAACGTCACCGGGCTACCGATTTCCAATTTTCGACAAGAACGGCTACCACTACCACAAGAAACGTGAAATGATGATATCCATGATTTGTGTTGCGCCGAACAAAGCAACAAGCAATTGAAACCTAGTTTACTTTCGCACACGCAAGGATACGAACACACAGTCTTTCTAGCCCGTGAGTACTTTCGATCCGGCTTTCTTTTTCGTCTTTCTTTCTTTTTCTCTTTCCTTTCCGTCTTATTGTCTTCCTTTTCGCACGCCAGACGGTGAACTCACCGCGAAAAAGACAACAAATAGAGAACGTCCATTGGATTCGTTCATTGTTCGTTCTCCTCTCCTTGCACACGTGCATATACTCATGTTAACACTTTCACATTTCGCGCCTCCTGCATTTGGAACTCTGTTCTCATTTTTTAACACTTATCACTCGACATCGCACTGCATCACGTTTCATCTCCGCCCGGTCAATTCTGTTTTAATTCATGCATCTATTTTCTCAGTCCCTGCTTTCAGTCGACTGTTCCTTTCGACGCTCTCAATCAATTATCGAATAAAACGACGCAACAAGAAGCGATTCAGGATATCATCATCACTAGGTTCGATAGGTTTGATCACCCTTCGTTGCAGCTTAAACTCGAGTAGGTGGATATGAGCTTGGTGAGTGGAAATTTGGCGTCATAATGAAAAGAATGGGACGTTCGACGGCTGTCGATCTGCTGGGTTTTCAAATTCAACGGAGGACCTGATAAATAGTGATAGATCTTGAGAGAGAGATCCTACAGGTGTTGCGTGGTCAAAAGAGTCGGAAAAATGGGCCGAACATGATCGCGAATTGACCGGCCTTTCAAAAGGGTTGACGTGGTAGACCATGCCGTGCTGCTCGTCGAGCTGACCTTTACCTTCCCCCCCCCCCTACCTCTCCTGCCCCCTAAGTCAAACGGAAACAAGCATACATAACCCATCTCTCCACTCTTTCGAACCGACGTCACTGCGTCTCTTCACGTACAAACCCCCTTCCCCTACGCAGCCCCCTCTCGATCCTAACTATGACCGACTACCAACAACCTTCCTTTCATTCCGGGTCTTCAGGGCCCGCGAAGTCGGACCGCTACATGACGCCCCCTTTCTCCCCCGGTCGCGACCACAAGGCACTCGATCCCGATCAGGAACTGGTGTCATCAGCCGAGGGCACTTTCAGAGGTACCACCTCATCTGGGTCATCTCTTGACCCCATCAAGGGAGATCTGCCCACACACGATCCGCGATTAACTGGACTCGGGTTCACCATGGATCAGCAAGGTCGTGGGGTTTCTCAGGAACAAGATATCAACGGTGAAGAAGAGGACGAAGTGGATGAAGAAGACCGGGTTCAGCCGAATGAAGATGAAGACACAGTCAAGATCTCCCAGCCGGCGGCGAGATTGACGCCTCCACCCATGGCTGTCGCACCTCTATCGCCACCTGCGGAGTCTCAGCCCCATTTCCAACGTGACACCGGCGGTGATCGCACCCCGACGAAAAACGCACCGACAGCTGCTTCTGCTCGGTCGACTCATAAACCTCAGGCTCGTTCCGATACCGATTGGATGCGATCGACCGTCACCCCTGACATAATGCAACCTCAAGCCCATCCCCATTACCCTGCTCCCATCGCGCCGCCGCAACCGAATCACCGGAAGAGAGCGACTTACAACCCGACGATGGCCCAATCTTCTTCTTCTTCCGCTCTCTCCTCTCATCATCATCATCATTCGTCAATGATGGGCGGTCCACCCATGTCTCCCGAATACGTTCTTCACCCTGCCATCGAGACCTACCGCCAAGCCCACCCACGGAGAGGCATCATCTACTTTGGTCCATACATTCTACTCCAGACGTTAGGCGAGGGAGAGTTTGGCAAGGTGAAGCTTGGTGTTCACAAGGACTACGGAGAAGAGGTCGCTGTCAAGCTCATTCGAAGAGGGAGTGTCAACGACCAGGCTAGATTGAGTAAGGTCGAACGTGAGATCGAAGTGTTGAAGACGGTCAAACACCCAAACATCGTGAGACTCTTTGACGTGATCGAAACTGAAAAATATATCGGAATCATCCTCGATTTTGCCAACGGAGGCGAGTTGTTCGATCACATCTTAGCACATCGATATCTAAAAGAGAAAGACGCGGCTAAGCTCTTTGCCCAGCTTGTCTCCGGCGTTCATTATCTTCACCAGAAGAAGATCGTCCATCGAGATCTCAAGTTGGAAAATCTCCTGCTCGACAAGCATCGGAACGTGATCATTACTGACTTTGGGTTCGCTAACCGTTTCGAGCATAAGAAGGACGACTTGATGGCTACCAGCTGTGGATCACCGTGCTATGCCGCTCCAGAGCTCGTCATCTCCGAAGGACTATACGTTGGATCTGCCGTCGACATCTGGTCCTGCGGTGTGATCTTGTACGCAATGCTTTCCGGTTATCTTCCATTCGATGACGATCCTGCGAACCCGGACGGCGACAACATCAACCTCCTCTACCGGTACATCGTCAACACACCACTCACATTCCCAGACTATATCTCAGTCGAGGCTCGAGACTTGCTTTCAAAAATGCTGGTTCCCGATCCCGAACGAAGATGCGATCTTCCCACCATCATGGCCCACCCATGGCTCCAGATGTACTCGCCTCTGTTCGAGCGATCCGTGACTGACCTCGAGGCGATCGCCCAGGAACAGCAGAACATCAAACGGTCCGCCTCACGCCGCGCCATGCAAACCAGAATGGAGATGTATGAGGAGAGGCGAATCCGAGATCTCGCCAAACAGGCCGACATGCTGTCCTCATCTCGACCCACCGACAATCATACGCGACACAAATCTGCTCTTCCGACCATGTCGACCGTTCCTTCTCACCTCCACACTGCCGGTGGCGCCTCTCTCCCCCCATCTGCTCTTATTCCCTCGTCTGCTCCTTCCCATCGCACGCAGCAGGCACTCCTTGCACCGCATGAGACAGCTCAGGAAGCCCAACCCCCGATGGCGGAAGCGGGCATTCCCCAACCGGAGCCATCAGGCCTGCCTAGAGCCAGAGCTGAGTCGATGCAACTCACCGGTCTACAATCGTTACCTCCCACACCGATGTTCCAACCGCAGTCACCGATACTGACTTCTACAACTGCTTCGGGTCTTGCTGCACCGGTCACGAAACAGCCAGCTTCAGCCAACAAGAACAGGCACACCGTTCAGCTCGAATATGACGGTGACACTGGGTATTCAAACCCCATGGCAATGCATACGAATCTCAAGGCGGCCTTGCCTTCAGCGACCACCGAGGCCCCGCAATTCCAGCCTCAGACTCAGCTTCAGCATCACCGAGAGCAAGAGTCAAGTGGAGATGTTGAAATGATTGAAGAGCTCGCTACGTCAGAGGACGGGAAGGAGAAGAGCACCGGACCTGCGCCTAGACCGACTCAGCCGTCTTCAATTCCTTCTTCGTCTTCAAGCGAAAGGATGCAGGTTGAGGAAGACGGGACTCGCAGCGACCAGGCGAGCCAGTCGACTCCGATGGCAGAGGCTTCCTCACAATCTGAAGCCTCTGAAGGGCCTCTGCCGAAGACACCAAGTACTTTATCCCCTGTTGCGCCATCGACGATCGAGTCTTCGAAGGAAGAAAACAGCAAGCGAAACATCTCCGCGACATCCATCGCCCCTACAGACCGACAGGACGCAAAGCGGATGGCCCCTCAGCCTCCAACCGAAATTCTCCTAGCCCCAGTGGTTTCGTCTAGGCATCGCAAGAGCCGAGGTCTTTCCATGGACCGTTTCGGACTCGCCAAGCTTCTGTCCGGAAGCAATTCTTCGACCGATAGCGTTACTGCAAAATCGGCGTCTGCAATCAAACGCAGCGAAAGCGCAAGAATCAAGGACAATCAGAAAGCGGCGGACAAAACGAAAGTCAAGGAGAAGGAGTCTTGGCGCAAGTCTTTCCAGGCGTCGAACAAAGAGTTCGTTATTCATCTCTCTTTATCTGTCTTCTGCAATCTAATTGACTTGTTTTGCTCTATTTCCCCACAGAAACTACCCTGAGCAAATTCGGCAAGCGGCTTCGCCATCCCCGGTTCCAGTACAGGCGCCTGCTCCTCGAGTGCCCAGCGGCGCCAGCCGTACATCCACAGGTCCTCGTCCTCCATCGGTTATCATCCAGTCAGACCGCATTCTCTCCCCGCGCCCTACCGATCGAAGTCCAAGCAATCCCTCCATCACGACATTCGAGGCTTATTCCACCCCAACACCTCAATCAGGTTCAAATTCTACTGCATCCAGTAGCAAGGCAAAGAAAGTCATGGACTGGTTCCGGCGCAAGAGCTTGGCCAAGGCTCCAGGCATGTCACCTGTTCAAAGGCAGGCTTCTCGTGCCAGTGAGGCTCAGAAGGGATTCCCGGGTGGAGCAGGAGTCTTCGTTCCATCCTCCGCCACTCTTCGAGTGGAAGCGAGCACTGCATCGACCAAAAGCAGCAAGATCCACCCCGAGAACGTCATTGCGCCGACGCTCCTTGTTACGGAAGCCAAGATGAGTGACGATCCTGAGCCCCGCACCTCGCAGACGGACTTTAAGTCGGGCTTGGCTCCTGTTGCGACTGCACCTCTCGCTCCCGCAGATCAATCTGTTCCTCGTCCTGCTTCTGCCTTGGATCAAACAGTGGTCATGCATGCATCTCCACCGACTGTCAAACGCAACCAGACACAGCCACTCGCGGTGGCTGCTCCTAGTGGCCCACGTCAATCACCTTCGAGGCAGCCTAGCACTGCGCGATCCGCTAGTTCTACCAGTCTTAATCCGGCTGAGACCCGCCTCAGGGTCCATAATGGTGTGGTCGACCAGAATGCATTGACTGCGAAGCCAATTGCCTTCATCATGAGGGATTTGGAACGTGTGTTGTACGAGATGGGTATCGAAACCCGACATGAGAGCGAGTTCAAGCTCAGATGCACCCGAGTCAGGAGGAAGAAGGCTGCCGCAACCACGAGCATGGGTATGTCGAGCGTCATCAGCGGTGGAAGTCTTGCTTCGTTGAGCTTGTCCAACAGCGCTCAGACCAGTGGTGTAAGTCTCATTCTCTCTAACTAGGTTGTCACTTCTGATACTGATCCGCGACCCCATTTTAGGTTGACCGACGAGGCCTCCCTGTTCCCAACTCGCCTTCTGGCTTACTCTCGGCTGGAAGCGGTCTCCGTGGTATCCTCATGCGGCGCGGCAGCTCTCAATCTGGCATTAACGCGATGTTGTCCTCACCCGAGATGGGAAGTCAAGCCAACCAGTCGCCTAAGGACGGAGCAGCGCAACCGGATCCGATCTACGGTGATCATTCGTGAGTCGTCTATTCGATCCAATGGACTATGCAAGAAAAGGCGGACGACTGACTCATTTCTTTCTCTTCTTACTACAGCGTTGATTCCGGTGATGAAGTACGATTCTCAGTCGAGCTGACCAGGCTTAAGAACCTACCTGGCCTCTACTCTCTCGACATCAAGCGATTGCGCGGGAACATCTGGGCATACAAGTTCGTCTACGAGACGGTCATCAAGTGAGTCATGAGTCTTTTTTTTCTTTCTAAGGAGGCAGAATGCTGACATCAGGCTTGCATTGTAGACGTCTGGATTTGTCCCATTGATCCGCAGCAGAAGCCGTACGACGCTCCCTCGCCACCCATATCCCCTGCGCCCTGGACTTTCCTGACCTAAGCCGTCTTCATCACACTCGAACCGTTTCCCCAATCAAATCACGATGTTCGTTGACCTGTTCTACACCTGTACTTCCCTTCAAATCGACGCGTCAGTCCGTCTTCGAAGTCTTGCATCTCGCATGGCCTTTCATGTTCCCTCTCCCAGATTTGTTTATATTTTGGCTTACTTGTAAACTCTTATGGACAACCCTTTTCTTATTCCTTTCCTTTGTTAGAACTCCGAACCCATCGCATGTCTACGAGCATCTAGCTTCTTTCTTCTTCACCGTGGTATAGTGATTAGACCATCCACTAAATTTCCGTTTACGGGGAACCCCCCTCCCTCCCACTTTAGATTGCTCCTTTACATGATAGGGTGGTTAGACAGGCCTTGATCACGTGATATCATCCAAAGCAACGCGTTTCGTTGTCTCACGTCACGGAAAGTGACAGTAGTAGATCCACACCCAACCTATCAAAACAAAAACGCGTTCTGAAGTCGCCTTGATAATACCAAAGTCTATCCTCAAACACATCTTGCTTTTACATTTCGACCTGTTCTACCTCTTCTCAGACCATATCCCACTCTATTCTTGCCACTTTCTCAGACTGTGTCCACTCGATCCGGTCAACTTTTCTCATCAAGTTGGTGATCCCGAGAAACACGTCGGCAAATCATCCTCCCTCTCCACGTCCTGTCCTCTTGCGGATGGATCTCCAGCGGAACATTCATGGCTCACGATGGACGAACCCGCCTTCTCCCCTGCTCCATCAGTGACTGCGGGGAGAGTAATACGACTCCTTCGACCCTATATCTTGAATCTTAAAGCCCTTCAAGCGGCCATCAGTAGCACCAAGTCGACCGCCACCACGCCCATTAATGAGACCTTTCCGGGGAGTCAACCAATTGAAACCCCTCCATTCAAAGTCGCCATTAAGCAATCCAAGAAGACATATCGATCCAAAAGGGTTATCGAGGATAGGCTCGACTACGGCGTAGGCTCTTTGTTGAGCAGATCAGTCTCAATGTCATCGATCAGTAGCTCTGAACATCCCTCCTCACACTCTGACTCGACCCTAGTCAGCTCACAAATAACGGCGGTCGAATCTTATAAAACTCCCAAAGACATTTTTAAAATCATCAAAGACGTCAAGCGATCCTTTGAGAACGTCCACGAAGCTACGCATGGTCGGACGTTGTCGCCCGGCACACGGCCAGATAGCTTGGGCCCACCCAGCTTGTTCAAAGTCTGCTCTCAACTAGTCGGAAGGCATACGGAAGAAAGCGCACAAGAAGAATGGGAGTACAACGTGCAGTTGAATGGGTGGGGTTGTGATGCGGGACAAGAGGACCGGGAGGCGGATTATACGAAGAAGGAGGAAGACGAGTTTAAGTACGAATCTACGAGGGAGCTGTACGAAGAGTTACCCGTCACGAGTCTAAGGTCAGTCGCCCCGCAATCACTTCTGAGCTGAAGTGCTTGCCAGGTATTGATATCTCAAATAACCAACTCTCAGGCATGTCGTTATCGAACATGCGGTGTCTCATGCGGCAAACATCGAAGCACATCCTGCTCGAACCGAGCTGGTTTTGAATCTGATGGAATGCTGTCTGAATTACAATGCAATCAGTGCAGTGAGTACCCCCAAAAACAACCTACGTAGGAAGCCCAATCCGCTCCCGCATCACTAATATCATTCCCTCGCAGTACGCATCCCTTCTACCCACATTCCTAGGATCAGACTGGAAGTCATCGTCAGCAAACGTCAGGCGTGCATTTGAACTGGCTACTAACTATGGAGTGGCAGCTTTATCACCTCTAAGCCTCCTGTTCATCAAAATAGGCGTAAAACAAAAATATCGGAACCTCCTCGTCGGCGATCTGGAATGTATCATCGGAATTATGCGGTCGACTGAGCAGATCCTGTGGCTCAACTATCGTCTTGAAGATGTCATTGATCCAAATGCTTTGAGAGAGGAGAAGACGTCCGAGATCGGCGAAGACGGGTCGTTGTGGGCTCTGCGCCACATTCTCGCTAATCACACATCAGATCACCCTCATCTTTATCCCGACTTGACACTGCACGATGCTTTGTCAAAACTAGCAGATATGGTGTACCACGCCTCCCAACGGCTGGAGGTCATTCCCGAAGTCTACCAGAGAATAGTCGTCACACTTGCGTTCCACTTCTGCCTTTTAGGAAGACTTCACTTTTTCAACCGCCGACGAGCAGAACGGGAATTTAAACCATTCCTAAAACGCCTCCGTCGCGATCCTGGGTTCTATTTCGAATTCTACAACCCGAGAGCTTATGAAGCAATCTACCTCAAGCTCAAACAGCGCTCTCACACCCCTCCACATGTCCTCGCTTGGCTACTCAGTTGGGCACTGAAGGATACTCGTGAGTTCCAAAAAAGTTGGATCGAAGGCAAGCTACGAGTTGAGGAAGGCAGGATTGTACGTCTTGAAGCTGAAGAGCCTCAGTCGGGAGACAAGCCAGGTGATGGATGGATTTGGGACGACACTATCGATCAGTTCGTTAAAGGATCGACGGTGGTTGAACCTGAATTGGTCGTCAGGCCCAACAAAGAACTCTCTCGAGCAACGCAAATGCCGCAGACCACGTTACCGGTCGTGTACTTTGAACCGAGACGTCCTCGACCGCCACGAATACATTTTGATCCGGAAGTCAAGACGACAGAGCCTTCGCAATTGTCACCTCTCATGACACAACGACGGCAGGGACAATTCTTCACGAAACCCACTAGTTTGCCACCGGTAACTCCCCTCACGCGAAACCACAAGGATGATATAGTATCCCAATGGAGCGTCTGTCCGCCATCAGTAGATCCGTTCGAGGACAATTATGGTGTAACACCGCTGTCGTCTTCGTCCATAGAAGATCATAAGGTGCGCCACTTACCGTCATCGCCACTCTACGCGATTGCGATCGCGAACAACAAGAAGAGGTCGCCGCGCTTTAGCACCTCCAATCACTTCTCCAAGACACGACGAAACGAACCACATTGATGACCTTGAACATTGTACCTTACGATCCTCTTGAAATGACCCTGAGCCTTTGTTGCTCCATGACCGCGCAATGAATATCTAACCATGAACTCGGCTCCCACCATCCTTGATTAACGTCAGGGGTGCGAGCATTTTGATTCAGTCACCCGAATTCCGCCGGTCTTTCTCAAAGAAGGCGAGAAATCATCCAGTCTGCGTCTGGTTATCCCTCCCCCTTGTTTGCAGCAGAAGTTTATCCTTTACCTGAGCCTTAGCATACAAAAGGAGGAGTGAAAAGGCTCCAGTGCGCAATGTGCTCACGATCGGAACGTTTTATTTACAGGGGTTTTATCTCTGAGGTGTTTCACCACGATCCCGTGCCATCAGAGCTTATCCTTTGTTTCCAATAGGAGGTCAGAGCAGTGAACAATATCCCCATCCAAAGCAAAACAAAGGGCACGGTTATACCGGGACGGGGAGGCGTTCCTTCCACCTCTTGGAGGATCTATTATCGTCACTGAAACCAAAAGTAGCGTGACTGTCATCGGCTCCAGTTCGACGTGGACTAACCATATATAACGAAACACGTTATTTTGATCCTGGCCAAGCATAACTAAAATGCAGGTAAGAGGGGATACCTTTTATCCTCGTATACCGTACAGGAAAAAGCATGACATCCTCACAAGATGTCGACCCATTTGTACCACTCATCAGATTGGGTCGAGAAAGGCATCCCCTCCTACCCGCCATACACCAACGACGAGAATGCCGTCATCAAAAGCGATCCTGTATTGCACAGAGGGACAACAAACTTTCCCCAGAGAGCAAAACTGATTCGACTGGCGACCAGGCGGCTATCTTGTCTTCTGCTTCCGATTTGTGCTCTAAGCTTTATATGGTACCTCATGCATATAAATTTGCCTTCGCAGCAGTCAAATCGGGAGCGACCGGATCTGGAGCGGTTGGATTTGGAGCAATCGAATGTGCAGCAGTTTGATCTGGAGCGAGTTGATCCGGAGCTATTGGACCTGGGACAGAAAGCCGAAGATGTATATAACCTTGGCCCTGTTTCTCGAGAAGGGTAAGTCCACAGCGCGTCTCCTGCTAAGCACGAGTGTCGTCAGTGTGTGGAAAGCTGACATCTCTCATCTACGCCAGGTACCTGGAGTCTCTCTCCTCATTTATCGAACAAGACATCCCTATTGCCTATAGGGATATATTTGATAGCTCACTCAAAGCACACTTTGCTAAAAGAACCATCGATAGCGACCGCCGCCGCCCATTGTCTGCCATGCGTGATTTTCGGCGAATCTTTCAGACCGACAAAAAGGACAACCACGAGGCAAAAACTCAACAGTGGAAAGACCTTCATCCTGCTTGGTCCCTCGAGTTCTATGACGACAATGCTGCTGAAGATTGGGTCAAGAAATTTCCCAGGAGGGAGTCGCATCGAATGGGCTTATCGAACTATGAACAGAGGTGTTCTCAAAGCCGATTTCTTTCGCTATTTGGTCGTTCTCTTTCGAGGGGGAGTGGTAAGTTCGTAGCTGTATTTCTGACATGAGATGGTTGACGGCGATTGAGCAAATGTTACCCTCCCTTCCGTCTCCCGGTCTTCATCTTCAGTACTCGGATGTGGATGTGAGTGAGGTCTATACATCCCCTTTCATGAGCGATTCTTGCGCCTGCACTAATACTGTTTAGTTACAGACAATTCCATTGGCACCAATCGACCGGTGGGGGACAATCAAGCCTCAGTACTATAATCTGTCAGGCACTGATGGACCTGACTGGATACAGTATATTCACGCCGAACCCAGTGTCATTCTTGGCATCGACGTTGATGTGTGAGTCCATTTCTCTGATACTTCCTCCCTCTTCGAAACTTTCTGACGCTCACTCCCTTCTGGTCCCGACGATGGTGACTACAGTCATGCGCTTTCACGATGGTACGAGGTATGTTCTTCTCTGTCTCTTATCGGGACCCGAGAACGTTAAGGTGGCTGACATTAAAGATGTGTTCATTTTGAAGTCGTGGCCTAGACCACTTGGGATCTGTCAGTGGACGTTTTCCGGAGCGCCCAACCACCCTATCTTCATAGATGCCGCTCGAAGAGTGGTCAATGCCACTCAATATGTGACCGAGTATGCCAGCCAGATACCCGTGCTTCTCCAGAATCTCGAAGAAGACAAGGATATGCAAATGACGGATAACGAGAGATGGAAGAGCGAGAAGGAGAAATTGGAACGGATGGCAGAAACTGGGATCGGGATCTTACCAGTGTGAGTGAACGGCATGCGATATATCTCGCCTTGGTCGTGCAAACTTAGAGGCCTGTCTGATCTTATCTGCTCATTCTACCATCCTTAATGTCAATTGTGACCTCACGACCACAGGATGGAATACACTGGGCCGGGGATCTTTTCGGACGCCGTGTTAAGTTATCTAAAAGCCCGCTTCAATGTGACTTGGCACGATCTCCGTGGTCTTAAAAGGCCTACACGCTTCGGAGAGGTCTTGATACTCCCTGTCACCGGTATGTATTATTGGCGGGCGATTCCGAAGGGAAATTAACCAAAGTGGGATGGAGCAGCTGACCTGATTGCTTTTCGTTATGCTCTTAATTCTAATAGGATTCTCTCCTGAAGGCAACAGCGATTTTCATGCCCAATCTCGAACGGACTCGCAAGCATGTGTCTGGCATGACTTTAGAGGCTCGTGGAAAGGTGAAGGGTGGTAGGAGAGATCATACGATGGGCGACACGTAGACACATATCGAATATCGCTATCCCCATCAATATGGCTGCTCTCATCAAAGCGGGTTGCTGTCAAATGCCACTGATAGGTCCCGATTTGCATCCCGAGTTCACGTCTACACCTTTTCCCCTCTCGGCGCCCCTGCCCCCTTGCCTTCCTCTTCTATTTTTTCTCCCTCTGCCCATTCCCCCTTGGCATCCACAAAGTAAACAACGCGTGCAAGTATTCCTGGAGGGAGAGAGCCCCCGGTCAGGAAGTAGATGATCATCCGCCCGTTGCCAAACTTTCGTCGTCGTGGCCATGTTTCACGACTACAAACAACCTTTGCATGTATTTCACATCTGATCCAGAAAATTGATCTTCAACTTCCTAAACCAATATACACCCATCACAAGCTTACCTTCAACAACACCCTTGCCCTGTTCTGCAACAACAACCGATTCGATGGCTTCCCGAACAACCAAGGGAAAGGTAAGCAAACACAACGAATCATTTCATAAAATTCGATGACTTGACAGGGCGTCAGTCTCTTGAACATGTTATACCCACTGCAGATTAACTGATGTTAGCTACCGAATTGAAATGACAGTCCGCTTCCGGCAAAGAAAAGACTCTTGGGGTCACCATGGATGCCGACGCCTCCTTTGATACTTTTGAGGACAACTACGGCACGAAGGAGAGTACGACGACTGTCAAAGACCGGAAGAAGGATGTGAAGAAAGTTCCCAGCATGTCTCTTTCTTCTGTCATGAAGGTGACGAAATCTTCTATAGCTAAGGGGAAGGATAAGAAGGATCAGGTTGATGCCGACGTCGAGCTAGATCAGGAAGTGGATGAGGATGAAGATGATGAAGATATGGATGAAGATATCGCGTCGAAATTGGGCAGTAAAACTAATGAAATGGATGGACAAGATGCTGGGTCCAAGTTAAAGGCGATGGAGAGGGAGATCAAAGAAGTGAGTCACGGATACACTTCTTCCGGCTGAAAAAAATCTAACCTCATTCGCGCCGGCACCATATTTTCTTGGCTTTTTGCTGCGGTCATAGCTGATGGCGACGCTCCAGAGACGAACTAAGGAGCGAGATACATACTCGAAGCAATTCGAAGATCTATCGAAGAAGAGGACGACCGAGAGCGAGGCACTGTTTGAGAAATACCAGAGCAGTGCAGAGACGAGGTCGTCCGGTACGTTGCATCGACTGGCTTGAGTCGGCCTTTGGGATCGGGAGATAGCTGATGCGACGCGGACTTTGTTGCCATTGTGATACAGCTCAAGAACAAGTGATCAAGACCCTTCAAGGAATGAATGAGCGACTCCAAGCACAGGTCAAAACCCTCGAGAAGGACCTCAAGAACGCCTCGACGGGTCAAGCGGCTTCTACGTCTTCTCAGCCTGAATCCAAGGTAGATGGTAGCGCGAAGGACAAAGAGGTCAAGGCGTTGAGCAGTGAGGTCAAGAACCTGAAGGAGACACTGAAGACGCGAGAGCAGGAAGGTAAGCTGATCTTCTTGCACCCTTCCAAGTTTGTCCTACGTTCAGAATGCTGACATGATTCTGATTCGTCATGGGCAGCTGCCACTGTCAAGGAGGAGTTAACGACCGAGCTTCGAATGACCCAGACCGCTCTGGCTGCAGCGAACAAACGAGCGACTTCTTCTTCTGCTCCCTCTGTTGAGGCGACCGAGGCCGCGAAAGATACTCAAGTTATCAAGCTTTACGAAGATATGACCAATCTGAACATCCCTGTCATCAAAATTCAGCAATCCAAGTCAGGAGACGAGGTCACGTTCATCTGCGTGCAGACTGTCGGTAGTCGAAGTGAGTATTGACCTCCTTTAGTGAGCGTTAGTTGAGATGAAAATCCTTCGCTGACAAGCTCGATATTGGGATTTGACAGGCCTAAACTTCAAGCTGAAGTGCTACACCAAGGCGGCTCCCAACCCGAACAAGGCTGGAGAGTGGATCTACACCAAGCACATGGATTATCTCCCAGCGAATCTCGAAGCCGAGAAGGACCGCGAGTTCGTCAAGCGTCTTGAGGTGTTCAAAGATGGGTTCACCGTTCCTCGAGATCAGGCTTCTTCTTTCTGGGAAGCATTGAAGGAGAAGATGTCACCGCTCGAAGATGCATGATCAAGTTCAAGTTCGCACAATGCTGAACGTCTTCACTTTCCTTCTTCTTCGAGGTCTCTGTTGTTTCTCCATCTTCATTCACACATGTACATCTAACTGACGACCTCATGACAGCACCATATGATATCCATTTGAACTGCATGGGCGGGCGGGGTTACTGATTCGTTCTGTTGCATGAGGATGTAAGAACCTTGAATCTTGACGTACCTTTCTATGCGCTGTCCCATTGATCTTATCAAAGCAGATTTCTAAATCTCGGATGACAACTACCGGGTTGATATGATCGCAGAGATACCAGTGATATTGGTGGGTATACAGAACCGTATGTGCATGTAATGAAGAAGCAATGCCTAGCACAATTGCAACCAAACGGTCCGGGAGACCTCCATGCGTTCGTATCCCGAGGATCTAGTCCCAACTTGCCTTCCGCCTGTTCTCCTTCTTCCCCTTTCTCAACTCCTTCGCTTTCCTTTTTCTGCCCTCTTCGACATCCATCAGTTTCTTCACTTTCGCCTGTTGTTCCTTTGAAGTCGGGGTCACGATCAGACCCGCCGCGGTTTGGATGATTTGCTCGTGCAGGTTGGAGAGGGCGAGGGATCTGTTCGTTTGGGCGTAGCGTGTGGTCGAAGCTGAGATCAGGAGAGAGGGAGGGGAGGAGGCGTAGTATGGCTAGCGATGAGGAGGAGTGGAGGCGCGGGGCGTATATAGAATATGAGAAAACCCATCGAAAACGGCTTGTTAGCGATTGAGATCCATGTTCGAGCCATTTGGTCCATATTGTCTAGTGCATATTCCCAGGTGCGGGCCTGTGAGACTCACGCTCTTCCACAAACTCGGAATCACGAACCAAGGCAGCCAACCTTTCCACAGCTTCAACCTGCGCAGTTCGGGTGCCTCACCTTTCTCACTGCCCGATCCATCCGAGGAAGAAGCAGGGAATGAGGACTCGGGCGAGGGTAATGGGAGACGGACAGTCGCCTTGGTGGATACTTTGTTCACGTTCTAGAGACACAGGACAAGAGGAAGAGAGGGGGCGAAAATCAACACTGGAACGAACTTTTTTAGATAGAAATGACGAAAGATAATGGCTTTCGTATGCAACATTTGCACACTCACCTGTCCCCCGGGCCCACTACTCCGACTCATGCTGATCTCATAAGCATCATCTGGAATTCCTCTCACTCCCTCAACCAACTTCTTTCCCTCATCGTGCCCCGGGGTGAGTTGACTGAATCCCTCGAGCCATCTTTTTGCTGCCAGGTGGTCTGCAGGGGACTGGAGAAACGACGCCGACGACGACGGCGAGGGTTTGGAAAGAGGGCAAGAGGTCGAGAATGGATGAGAGGTCCGAGGAGTCGAGTGTGAAGGACAAGGACAAGGACGCGGGCGACGGGAGCGGGAACGGGTACGGGTGATACTCGGTATGTTTTCAGTCGTAGTCTTACTCGTCGATGATAAAGCCACAAAGCCAGATGGATTCCACACCAAAGTTCTTCCGCCAGAGCTCGATATGGTCAGCTCTCTAGGTACATTAACGCACCCTGTCTTCTTCCAGTCATGATGTGACTGTCTCGCTGGATTGATTGACCCCGACCCGGAGAGTGTGACCGAGCTCGCCACCTTCCAGAAGGAGTGAGCCTCACTGCTCTCGACTGGTTTCTTCGAGCAGACGCGGAGTCGCCCGGCTATAATTCTGCTGGACATCCAGGTGTCGAACTCATTGAATCATTGAGCACGCAAAATTTCGGGGTTATCGACACGGCTCTAGCGGATGCCTTCGTCATCCAGCGCTGTGATTCTTTCAATTCGCCTTCCGGACTCGTTTAATTGAGCCTTACTCGAGAAGGAGGAGGGGATGCATGTTAAGATTTTGATTGTGAATAGAGTATAGGACCGTGATTCTCTCAGGATCGGTTGCGAGCCTCACGTTTGTGTGAGGGTTGCATACCCTCCACCTTGGAAACCAATGCGAGTCGGCGATGGGTCGGCGAAAGATGATTCCATGGGGTCAGATCAGTATTACCGTAAAGCTACGATTGATTTGACACGTCATTAGTCTTCCCCCTCGTGCAATCCAACCGCGTCGCTTTCGCTTTCGCCACCCAGTCCCTGCCATCTTCTTAGCGACTCGGTTTCCGGCGACCCGTAACCAATAACCACCAACAGGCACCAAAGCAACCCCCGACATGCAACCACGGAGGTAACACAATCGTGGGAACCAGCACCTCGATCTCAGATCCGGTCAGGGGTGGATAAGGGACGACTTTCCCTGTGTGTTCGTGCCCCCCACCCGCCGGATGCGACTCAGAGATACATGTAAGGATGGATAAATGAGCGATGAACGATGAGGAGCTGACGGTCGTCGATTAACGGGGCTCTGATGAAATAAAACTTCAAACTCAAACTGCGGATATGCGTCGAGATGAAGTTGGCTCCTCGCCCCCGCTCTTGCTTTTGCACTATTGCTCTCTCTTTCTACCGTTTCGTAGTTTTTCTTCCGCAAGCAGCTAGCCGTCTACGGATACATCTATGCATCCATATCCACGCATGAGACAGTTCCCAACTTTCAAGTCCAAACCTGTTCGGAACACGCCCAGGCAAAGGAACGGACTTTTTTTTTTTTCGTCTTCATCTCTCTTAGCTGCCGCGTTTCGTTTTCTGCTCTCTACGTCTGCTTTCGACTTCAGACTCTGTGCTTATCTTATCTCTGGTTATCTGTTTCTGCTCTCTGCCCTCTTGCTCTCTTGTTTCCTCCCTCTTGGTATCCTGGCATCCTTGGATTGTCGGCATGAACAGTCAGTCGTTTGATACGTTTTCGTTGAAACTGCAAAGAGGATCATCCGTCATGTTTTGCCCAGCGTGTTTCCCCCCATTCTCCCCCCCCCCCCCACATCCAGCCTGCACACTGCGTGCCTGTCTGCTCCCTTGCACCGGACCAACTTTCCTCCGGAGGGCACCGACAACCCCATCCGAAAGCCTGACCGGCCGCCCGCCTTTCTGCCTCTCTTCCGCCGTGTAGAGGGATGACTCAAAGTGCAACAGTAGATGCCTGACTTGTGTTTGGCTTAAACGTGGATGTGAGGAAACCCCCCGCCCCCGCCCGCAAGACACTGGCAGATGGGCGCGTTAGTTTTTTTTGTCTTTTTTCTCGGGCGGCGTTCTTTGTCGGGCTGCAAGAACGTGACAAGTCTCTCTCTCCCCGCCGCCCCCTACCATTGCTTTGATTCGTAAGATGATCTGACCGAGTGAGAGAGCTGTGTAATCACAAAAAAAAGCCTCCTTGCTAGGGGGATTTTTTTCGGTGGCCGAGGGCAAGATAGTGAAAAGGGAGGGGAACGGGGGAGGGCAAGGGGGAATGAAGAAAAAGTAACAAAGCGGCTAGACTGCTTTATCACTACGAACCTAGCACGCCCCCCCCCCCCCTCCACCTGCTCCCAACTCTTGCCGTTATTTTTGCGCCTCTTACCCTCCATGCCCCTAGCGGTGTTTTTATTTCCCCCTGTTGATTTCCCTTCCTTACCTCTCCTCTCCTCTCAACCCTCTCTCTCCGCATCTACCTTTTCTTCCCCCCCCCCCC
>JANGFI010001528.1:0-18128 GCA_025758705.1 Goffeauzyma gilvescens
GGGCGCGGAAAGGGGGGGGGGGCCAAGAATCCAGAACAGATCCGGAGAAATCTATACAAAGAGGGACTGACTGACTGGCAGATAGATAGATATATTGGCGATGGGCTTCAAAGCACAGCCCCTTCTAGGCGAGAAAAATCAAAGAATCAACCGTTTTCCCTTCCTCCCTGCCCCTTCCTTCCGGGCACTGCGCTAATACTGACGCGTTTCTTCCGTTTCTCGCGTTCATGTGCCCCCCCCTCCCCCCGCTCCCNNGGCGGGGGGGGTTGGTGGGGGGGGGGGGGTTTCCGAGGGTGAGGTAAGGACGGGAGTGACTGGAAGCACAGCCGAGCGCAGCCCTCAGAACCGGCAGGCAGGATAAGATAATTGAAAAACCCCGGTCGGGCTGCGTGCAGCAGCAAGCCCAAGCAAGGACCTAAACCACTCATCTCGTTTAACTCTCTCTAAATCTAATCTCTTGGCTTTTTGACGGTTTATTTCAGCTTCTAGAAAAGAATATAGGCGCGTGAAAGAAACTGAACGAACAAAAAGAAAAAAACCACGATCTGTGCGTTTGCTGTTGCTGGTTGTCATCTTGTGTACGGTCGTTTGTTGCAGCGTGTTCGAGGCGGGTGTATCAGGAGTTATGCGTGATTCCTTGCGATATATGGTTCTACTTCATGGTATATGCTATGTGGACGACCGGTCAAGGTAAATATACGCCTCAAGCCGTGTTGGAGACCCTCGTGTTTCGTTTTCGATCTTTTCCTTTCTGTCCCTTTTGACGGGATGATTATTGATCAAACGACCAGTCACGATTCATCCACTTCTACTCTATTCACTGCATCGCTTGTAAATGACGTACATGTAGCCGCCTCGCATGTGGCGGCGTCGCGAAAAGAGTACGCGAAGTGAACGTAAATCTCGTTCATGACATGTCGACGTCCCCTCCTCCTCCTCCTTTGTCGTCGGATCGCGATCCCAGACCCGTACCCTCATGCTGTGACCCATCACTCATCCCCGCATCTGAATCCACAGTCGGGAAATCATCCCATGTCAGACCTTCTAGATCCATCGACGTGTCCATTCCATCTATCATGTCCAAACCAGGACCCTTTTGTGACCTTGGGCATGTCCGATCTTGCCCATGTTCTCGATCGCGAGTCGATAGCTTCGCCTCGGCCTCGGCTTCGGCCTCAGCTTGACAAACCATCAGGTACTCCATCATCTGTGCCTCTTCCATTTGTTCTTGTAAGACCAGTCGTTCTAGCTCGTCTTCGTCTATGGGTTCTGTTGCGGCCATTGCAGAGGATTTTCGTCTGGAATAACGTTGGGGTGTACGCAGTGGTCGGTGTGTTCGCGATTGTTGTGGTGGTTGTGTGTGAGCAGATGCAGGTGCAGATCCTGGCATGGATCCCTGCCGAAAGTCACGATCGTATTCCGCGTCGTCACAAGGCTGAGCCGCATAAGAGAACTCCGGGTCGACTAACCCATCCTTCTCCATATCTGCCTCCATCTCGACTCCTGCCTCGGCGAGTGCAAGCTCGGCTTCCCAAATAGCGGGATCTGAACCCCCGACTTCCCGTTCATAAGAGACAAGAGCTGCATGTCGCCTTTTACGTGCTTCTTGGATCATCATTCTGCGGAAGATCTGCGGTACGACGACATCAACAACAAGTAATGAAGGTATATAAGATGATATGTCAGAAACAGGTTCGGTCGTCCTCGATTGAGAGCTTCGCCTTTTCTTTTGGCGGCTTCTCGCGTTCTTGAGTTGGCATTGTGTGTCTTGCGGTTACAGTGAACTGGAAGGACTCACCTCTTCATCCTCCTCATCACCCTCACTCTCTCCACCTTCTTCACCATCTCCACCCTCTTCTTCTGCATCATCCTCACCATCCCCATGTCCAAGCCCGTCTCCATTCCTCACCATCTCCCTCCTCTGTTTCCTCCTCGTGGCCATCTCTTCCCTCCTCTTCGACTTATCCTGTACTCTCTGCTTAAACTTCTGATTCCACATCGCGCCTTGCAGACTTATCGCACTTTCCTTCTCTGCAGAGTCCATGAGTGACAGAGAGGGAAGAGCGGGGAGGTTGGTATTCCCCGCGCTAGAGCGGCGGTTCAGTCGCGGAGGGAGTGAGTGTGCGCTCGATCGCCCTGAAGAAACGTCGAATGAAGGCGGTTTTAAAGAGAATCCGGTGGTTCTCATTCCGCTTGTATTCGATGGGTTCTCGGATCGATTATGCCCTTGTCTGGCCCCTTGCACATGTGCCTGTGCGTGCGACTGTGCGAACCTAGCTGCAAAGCTACCCGCAGAAGATCCGGAACCTTGATGATAGCGATGAGAATCGAATGACCCATTACTCCTCGATAGGGGAAGGCCTCCCCTCCCTCCTACCCCTGCTGTCCCTGATGTGCTCATTCCACCAACCCCCCCTGGCCGAGTAGGCGTCCGTTCCGGCTTGATAGTTTTTCCTTGGAAGTAGAAATGTGCAGGGGTTGGAGAAGACAGAGGAGGAGAAGAGAATGCTTCGGAGGAGGCGTCGTTGGTCATAGGTGTTACTTGTTGGGGGAAGACGGGGGAGGTGCGCAGTGGTGAGGATGTTGGGAACATGGTGGGAGTTCTTCTTGATGTAAGCGTTCGGGGGGAGGGGGGGGGGATGATCACAGGTCACGTCGTCAATGAGAAAAGAGAAAATGTGGTGTAGGGATGATCAGGCCAAGATCGTTTAGTGTTATTGACCGAGTTGTAGGAGAATACCGACAGCTGGGTTTCTTATATATCCTTAGTCTTCCGATATTGATTATGACTTGTCGAACAGCAAGATCGCTGTCATCAATCTACCTTCCTGACGTTCCTATTCCCTATACTCGATGACGTCGGTCGGCCTATTAGTTTTGCTTGGTTCAGGTACCCTCCAAATGTTTCAGATGGAATTGTCAAGTCCGTCTCCTTCAAGATTCACCTCTTGAGATTTCGTTCTTGGTTGCGTCGTCCGGTTTTGGCGCGTCGGTTTGGGAAAGGGGTAGGACGATCGACTGTATTGGTCCTGACGCGAAGTTGTTCGTCTCGGTCGAGTCTAATCGATGTTGATGATAACAATGTTGGCAGGTGCTGCAAGATGACATTCCCTTCCACGGGTCTTAATCCTTTTTCTTGGTGTCGACCTTTACGTAGTGCTAACCCCCACAGTCAACGATTTTACTCAACCGCCTTCCTTTCGCTCGCCGGCGGACCGACGGACTCGACTACAGGCGCCCGTGAGTCGGAGCGATTTCTCTTCCCTGTCAGAGAACCGGGCGCGTCGTGAACTGTGACGTGACGCCCGATAGCGCGCGGGGAAGCCAAGATGAGTTGAAAGACCAGCGGCGACCGGGGGGTTCTGAATCTCCCCAGTCTGATCAACTGTTTGCTAGATCAAATATCATATTGAAGCAGAGTGGGATTCTGTTGGGTTGTCATACACATCTTACAAGAAAGAATGACTAATTACGACATCAAAGTGGGAATAGACAAGCAAAGGTACGAAGAAAGAAGACAGGAAAGAAACGGAAGCAGAAGTCAAGCCGATATCCGGAGAGTGGTGTGGGTGGCTTATATAGGGGGTATACATCATCAGTCGTCAGTTGTGCGTAATGTAGTTCACCCGGGGACATAAGAGAAGCGAGGGTGGTTTCAGTGAGCTGAAATCCTACAGAGAACAATCATCAAGGAGGACAGGACGTGTCTCATTCGATGTTGGTTTGCTCGAGGGCTTGCTGTGCTTTTTTCGAATAGCGAGCTTCGATCTGGAACGGAATCATGACATAAGGAATCTCAGCGGACAGGATTAGTGTTATAATCTAGAGTAGTTGAAAGCTGTGATGAGATGGGTGGTGGAATGAGTGACGTGTATATGAACTCACGAGGAGGTTAGCAGAATGCATAGTGGATGAGTACAGCATCCGAACTCCTGCTCTGTGAAGGGTGTCACTGAATTTCATGACAATTCCGGATGTTTCTGGGATTATCCGAAGGCGATAAAACATAACAGAAGCACAGAGATCAGTTTTTGCCGGCCTACTCTTCTTGTTGCTTGAAAAGACGGCAATGACGAAGGACTTACCGAGTCCACCGGCGTTCTCCCGACTGAGATCCACCTGCAAACACCTCTTTACTCCTCTCTCACGTTCTCGAGTCCCTGGGCTCGAGTCGCGGGTGAATGTCTGACGTCGATGTTGCGTGTGCCTTGTCCATATTTCCGATGGATGGACTTCTTCAATTGTCGTCGCAAGTTGGATTGGGTGGCTGCGTTCGCATTCGCGTTCACGTCCACGTTCTCTCTCTGGGCTGGCATGTGCTTGTTGTTCTTGCTCCATACGATCGACACGACGTAGATATAGCAGCGGAGAGCTAGCTGTCGACTCGAGCTCATCAATATTATGAGGTACAGCTGGGAACGTAGCCCATGAACAATCCATCCCTCGAGCCCTTGGTTCGTCGGCGTTCGGGGTTGACGTAGATGTTGACGTCGATCTTCTCGATAGAGTTGTCAAGAAACGGCTGATCTCGTCAACCGGGACAGGAGTGCCATTCCCTGTGCCCGCGGATGACCATAAATGTCCATTGAGGAGGTCCGAGTCTAAGTGAGTTGCACTGCATTGAAGGCTTTCGGTAAGATCTTGATCAAGGCCAAGATCAAAGTCATCAAAGACATCGAGCTCTCCGGCGCTCTGCAACAGATCTTCGTCATCTGTGAAAAGGTATCTCAGGATCGGGATCTCGGTAGCTAGCGAAGTTCCATCCTCCGTACGTACGTATGAGAAGAATGGCCTTCGTGGAGGCTCTGATTCTGTGGAAACGGAGATCGAAAGTGAGTTCGACATGCTTGACGTTGTGGATACAGTTGTGGAAATACCTTCGAGGCCCAAGATAGAGGTGGGACGAGGACAGGTCGGTGGTAAACTAGAAGCTGTCCAAGAAGATGGTGAAAAGCTGCTAACAGCACCGCAGGAGCACATGGAAGAGGGTCTTGGCCCAGAGTTGCGTCCCTGGCCGTGCGTGAGAGGGTGAGGACTGCTCGTGCGACTCGAACGATCTTGCTTCTCTGGCCAACCAAGGAACTTATACAAACGCGCCTCGTATCGTGCTTCGTCGTCCTTTCTGAGCCCAACCATTGCGAGATTCGAGGGTAAGATGTCGGTCTTGAAAGATATGGGTACATATGGTGGATGCGCTGGAGCTGGTGGTGGAGGTGGGGGTGGTAGAGAGGAACTCATTGAAAACGTGCTCGTGGCTGTCTCAAGGCGGAGCAACGAAGGCTTGGGCTTCTTGGGAGGGTAAGGCAGACGTTCTTGAGACCTTTGTCGGGATCGAGACAGAGCTCGACTAGACGCAAGAACTTCGCAGAGCTCTACCTCGACATCGGTCTCATCTTCGAACAAAAGCAGGCGTTCATCACTGAACGTCCTCGTCTGTAGCGTCGGCGTCGGAAGCAAGAGGTCCACAGTGCCTTTCTCCTTGGGTGCGTCATCCATCGCGCTTCGTCTCGGAGAGTATTGATGAAGAGAAGAAAACGTGGATTGCTGTAGAGCTAATCGATTGTCGGTGGTGCTCCCGAGTGAGAATGTCGTGATAAGCTCGGTCTCAAGCGGGGACTCCGCATCGTAGGGTAGGTCGACTTCCCCTATTCAGATGAAAGAGCGACAGGACAACAGAGTCAGAGGCGATATGAGAGTGGTCAGTGGTGTGAAATGAGGGGGAAGAGCAGAACTTCAGAAGGCTCACATCCAGCATTACTGAACACGTCGAGCGTCTGCTGAAACCGAGACTCCTTGACCTGATGAGCGAAAAAGAAGAGAACAGTCAGGCGAGAGGCGAGAGGTGGGTGAGAGATAAGTCGAGTGAAAGTATACATCGGGACTTACCATGATGAAATCAGCGTAATGGGACGACTGATAGATGATTGGGATACCATTCTCTGCTAATGGTCGAGCGACGGTTCTTGAAACTGAGTCTAGAAGAGGGGATCGGGAAGGGGGTGGGACGACTTCAGCAAATTGTGCCAAACGATGAAATCGACCTCGAGAAAGACAGATGAAAGGAAACACAATACCCACCTTTTGAATCATCCTCCAACATCTCACACTCGATTTGAAACACTCTCCAGGCCTCCTGTATCACCTGGATCTCCTTCACCTCTCCATCACAGTCACCTCCCTCCGCGGTCATATATAAACGCCATGTCGCTTCAATCATCTTCCGACTCCCGAAAATAGCAACCTCCATCGAATTAGAGTTGATTCCGAAGAACTCGGGAGAATCACGTTTCGCAAATAGGAGGCTCTCGAGAACTCGGTTGAGAGCGAGGTCGTATGCTGTGAAGGGGATGTGGACGAGAATTATCGGGGTGGCGAGAGTGCTGGGGAGAACGTCAAGAAAGGGTAGCCCACGACGCAAGGAAGGGGTTGAGGGGGGCGATTAGCGGTGGGATTCCTCCGACCTGGTCTAACAACAAGATTGAGGAAGCACGATTGTCACTCACCTTATCTTAATGCCGGTAGCCATATTGTCCATTATCGTCCATTCCTGTAGAATTCTTCTTTTCCCCCACTTTCTTGACAAAGAAGGGATCTCAGGGTGTGGACATAGGTCACAATACAGTGTCGCTTGAGCTTCGACAACCAAGAAACTATGGGATGATTGGGCGACGGTACAATCCAGAGCTTCTCCCAAAAAGATGCGTAGTGTGTTAGTGTGCAAGTGAGGAATATGTGTTGCGCTTGTTTGCTTGGTACCTTTTCTTCTTTCGACTGAACGTTAGGTATTGAGGGTTTATAAAATTGATCTTTGGGTTCACGGCGTACGGTTTGCGAAGAAGCCCAAACGTGATGACTTGAGATAGGTTCAGACGAGGTGAGATGATAGGATGAGAGAATCAAGCGCTTTGTTTGGGCAATGACAGACCGTATTCCATATGTATATACACGATGTAATACGTGCCCTCATTTGATGTACCATCCCACCCAATAGTCGTATGATGCAGGCATTACCTGGAACACATGCAATATCCCAACCGGCCGGCTGATCGGACTCCTTTGCCTCTTCCTCTCGCTGTATCTCTTTGAATGTTCTCTTCCTTCCTTTGGTTCCTTCTTTCCGCCGCTGATTTCCCATTTTTATTCGGGGCATCATAGAAAAGTTATTGGGACCGGCGAAAGTTTCGCCCACCATCTTCTTTCGTCGCCTGTTCGTTCGTTTAGAGGCGTTCGTGAGCGATTGTCGATCGCACATCGGCACACTACTACACCTTGCTAAAGCCCAGACGAGGACAACGCCGATCCCATCCATGATAAGGAGGCACTCCGTACCAAACCCCGAAAAGCCAAAAGCTAAAGTAACGTGAAAGAGAATAATCAGAACAGAAAGAGGAGAGAGCCAAGAAGGGGGATCAACCGCCACAAAAAATGATTAGGGTGGAACGGTTGATCCTGAAGCCAAGGAGCCGGTGAGAGGAAGGAAGGGAGGAGAGGAACGGCGAAAGGGAGGGAGAAAGAAAGAAAGATGAGCACGCAAAAAGAAAAAGACGGATTCGTTAGACAGTGAGTTGCCATTGTCCCGCCGCCATCCTCTCCATTCGTTTTGTTCCCCTCTTCTCGTAGTGCGTGTTGCTGATGCAACCCTTCGTTTATTGGATTCGTTCCAAAGCGATAGAAAACCGCGCCACGGTAGAAGAAAGGGAAGGACAGTGGACAATGGACAATGGACAATGAGTTGATCGGCGATGCTCCACCCAGTAATTCGCACAACATGACGCAAAACAATAGTGTAATATCCCTTACTCACCGCACAAAACCTGAACATCGTGAAAAGATACACGAAGGTGATTGCCCCTTTCAACCACAGCTCTCCTAACGATGGTGGCTTGGCTTGACGGCCTGTTCGAGAAGATCAGATCAACCAATCAACATTTCCCTACTATGGCACCATCGTGTTTTGCCCCACATTTCCTCCTCTTTTCCTCTTCGGGGGATGACGACATCAAAATTCTTACTCCTATTCGGACAATGACGACAAAGACAACGACAACGACGATCACTTTTCCCCTATTCTCACGCGTGGAGGGGGTGGGTGGCGGAACAAAACAGGAGACAGGACGGGGACTAGGGTCGGGGTTCCGGAGGTGAGGACTCACATGATGAGGAGGTCCTCGGAGTGAACGGCGATCTTGCCATGAGACGAGTTGACGTGGGTGCTTGAGGGTCAATAGCAGATGGACTATCACGACGTCAACCGACGGATGGATGGTTGAATGTGATAACGCAATAGTGGTCCGACTCCTCAATGGCGTTTGCCTTAAGCTGTGCCATGACACCAATCCGCTTTTCTTGTACCTCCCGCCAGCCATCCGGGCAACTAACGTTTTGAAAATCCCGAAGCCCAGTCACGTTGCAAAGTCGCCACCCTAGTGGCGCCGATTTGCCGATCCTTCGAGCCTCCCTCTCCCTTTCTCTTTCTTTCGTTTTCTCCTCGCTCCTTTCCTCAGGCCGTTCTGGTGCATTCATTAATGAGAACAGTAAGGTGCTCGTAGCTCATATCACTCTACCCTTGAAGGGGATGTTGAGTCAAACATACACACATACAGACTGTGAATACATACGTGGTTGCAGAACAATTTGGTACCAAAGCAAACTGTATTCGACATTTTCTTATCTTATATACTTCATCTACATCAACTCAGGTCGTCCTTGTCGCCGATGGCTTCTATCAGAGACCTCGATCATCGTATCATAAGTACGGGGGGAATGTGAACCTTGAATTCGTGAATCCCAGACATAATTTGCGGATCATGTTAAAGTGGGATCGTCACGGATCGCTAGGAATGGCACAGGTGGCTCATAAGTCAGGTAGGCAGCGTCGAGGCCGAGGCGTCATATAGCGTACCACTCGTGAATCCTGGTTTTTAGTATTTCTACGTCGAAACACCGTGTCATCATTTGCTCCACCTTTTACGTGCCCTTTCTCGATTGAATTCCCCCCCCCCCCTTTTTCCGCCCTTTCCGCCTTTTCTCCTGTGATCGTCTAATCTCCTGTCGGGTTTCGACTTAATTATCCTTCTATCCCCTGTTTGAGGAGCAGAAACCGACGTAATGTCGTTGCATCTCACAATCAGCACTAAGTGCCTCAGACGCTCTACGGTGATCTAGGGGTGACGCACATACGATGTGCGGTTGAATGCTCATGTGCAACCTGTAAAGTGGCAAATCATGTCAGATGTGTACGGATTGTTGACGCTGTTTGGAGGGGTGGGCATAATAACATGCAATGACGTTTGGTTTTTGAATGTTGGGGCCATTCGAAAATGCTGGCTCCAGGTCTGTGTCTCTCATCCTATCAATTCGTTTCACTTCAAATAACGATGACCACCACACGGCTTGTTTAATGAACTGAATGTGTTCACCCACGATTGTGTTTTCTCGTTCCATTTCGCCTCCTGCGCTCGGTCTTGACATATTGCCCATGTCCGCTCGGCGCCGTCGCTCTAAGTCCATCAACCTCTCCCGTTGAGTGTCGGGGCAAAGGATGGAAAGAAGGAGCGGGGGGGGGGGGGGGGGTTACTGTTACTGTAGGGGAAGGATTACTTCATTTCGTGCGCGACGCTGACAATGACAACGACGGCGAATTATTTCAATCCAGACCATTCATCCATGGTTGTTAAGTTACGACCTTCATTATTAACAACAGACAACGATCGTCTTACTCCAAACATATTCTCTCTGTCAAAGCTCTTGGAACTATTCCATACATCTTCCCTCACCTTTCTCAGTTTCCCATCAGCATCCCTTCACGATTCTTCACCTTCCTCGGATTAACCATCAAACAACCCCTTCAAAGGGGTCACCGTTCCTTCATTATCAAACATCGCCCATTAATATACCACCACACCACACCACTTCTCTTCATCACTTCCCTCTAATACTACACATCAGTACATAATGTCACGGCAACTTCCAGCGGCGGGTGGAAGCGATCCAACGGTGGGTCCACCGAGAACTGCGGATTTGGCGGCGACGTGGGCGTTTTTGGAGAAGGGTGTGGAGAGGATCATGACCAAGTGAGTTTTGAAATGGTTTCTTTCATCTGGCAATCTGGGGTGGAAACAGCAAACGGGAGTGTTGTTTCGGTGGAGTCCTCAATTCAAATGCGACAGAACTGGGAGTATTTATAATCAGGATGATGGCTTCCAGAGGATCCCAACCTTTTTGTCTTCACTTTCCACTTCCTGCTGGCTCATTTGTCTTTAACAGACACTAATCGTTCATATTAAACCATTCTCCTTCCATCTTTTCCCATCCTCTATTTCTCTGCCCCACCGCCCGCCCCTATCACCCCTCACAACGGCGATCTCCTTCGACAGACTCCAAGTCGGCATGGAATATTCCTACTACATGGTGCTCTACTCGACATGCTACAATTACTGCGTCAGCAACAAGAACAACGACGGTGGGATCGGAAGTGTGTCCGGCCCAAGCCGGAATGGGGGAGGCGCTAATTTGATGGGCTCGGATTTGTACAATAAGTTGACGGTTTATTTGCAGCAGAGGGCAAAGAGTTTGAGGGGGGTGAGTCTTGTTCCGCTTCCTTTTTCTGCACACTCCTTTCAGGTACACAATGTCATAACCATATTGACGGCTTCTTCCTACCATGACATCCGCCATGGTCTCCAACGCCCTACAGGAATCCGAGCATTTATCCGATCTTGCTCTTCTTCAATTTTACGTGAAAGAATGGGATCGATACACGACGGGTGCAAGCTACGTGAATCGATTGTTCACTTACTTGAATCGTCATTGGGTTAAGAGAGAAAAAGAAGAAGGTAGAAAAGGGGTGTATACGATTTATACGGTGAGTTTGGTGGTCTCCTGATTCTCTTATGACAGGCAGGAGCTGACGGATAAGCGCACTTTGAACCCCCCCCCCCCTCCCCCTCCCCCAAACGCCGTCACTCAATAGCTTGCATTAGTACAATGGCGGGACAACTTCTTCCTCCCGTTGACGAGACGCGGAAATCCTCTCATCAAGGCGATGCTGAAGCAGATTGAAAATCAGAGAAACGGCGAGAGTATCGATGCAGGGTTGATCAAGAAGGTGGTGGACAGTATGGGTGAGTGTTGGTGCGCATTAATCCCCTGTTTTGCTCAGAGTCTAACACTTCTCACTACTTGTCCTCAGTCGCTCTCGGGTCTGACGACACCGACCCATCCCAGTCCGGTTCCGCTCGAGTCAACTTGGAGCTCTACAAAGTTTACTTCCAAGACGAGTTCATCAAATCGACTGAGGCATACTACCGAACGGAAACCGAAGACTTCTTAGCCAACAATAGTGTTAGTGACTACTTGAAGAAAGCCGAAATCCGTCTCGAAGAGGAAGATAACCGAGTGGATCGATTCCTCCATTCGTCAACGAAGAAGCCGCTCATCCAAAAATGTGAAGCGGTACTTATTACCGAAAAGAAGCAGATCCTTCAAGATGAATTCCAGTCGCTGCTTGATGCTGACCGACGGGAAGACCTCGGTCGAATGTGGTCGTTACTCGCGAGGATTCCGGATGGTCTTGACCTTCTTCGAGCAAGGTTCGAGGAACATGTCAAAAAGTCAGGTCTGGATGCTATCGTTCGAATAGCACAGAGCACGACCAACGCGGAGGGTAAAGTCGAACCAATCGATCCGAGAGTTTACGTCGAGGCAATGCTGCAGGTCTATAAGAAGCATTCACATTTGGTTGAGGTCTCGTTCAGAGGAGAACAAGGATTCACCGCCAGTCTTGACAAGGCTTGCCGACAATTCTGCAACCATAATGCGGTTGCTACCACGACGGTCAAGTCTCCGGAGTTGTTGGCTTTGTACGTCGATTCCTTGCTGAAAAAGAGTAACAAGGATGCTGGAGAGGCATCGATGGAGGAATCACTAAACGATGCGGTACGTACGGTAGTTTGCACGTGATTGGTCAGGATGTTGCTGACACGTTCCGACGTTGATTCTATTTGCTCTTACAGATGACCATGTTCAAGTTCATCGACGACAAGGATGTCTTCCAGAAGTTCTACCAGAAACACCTCGCAGCACGACTCGTCAAGCAACTTTCGATCTCTAGCGAAGCAGAAGGGTCGATGATATCTAAGCTCAAGGACGCTTGCGGCTTTGAATATACAACGAAGCTGCAGAAGATGGTCACCGATGTAAATTTGAGTAACGATTTGACGGATAACTTCAAGGAGAAGATGCGAGCTTCCGAGAGTGTCTCCGACGTGGACTTCTCTATCATCGTCGGTGGGACCAACAACTGGCCTCTTCAACCTCAGCAAACCGATTATGCTATCCCTCGGGCCATCTTACCGACATACGAGAGGTTCAAGGGCTTCTATGCCAACAATCACACCGGTAGAAAGCTCACCTGGCTATGGCACCTTCATCGAACGGAAATCCGTATGAATTGGACCAGTCCCAAATATATCTTGATGGCATCCGCCTACCAGATGGCTGTCATCCTTTTGTTCAACGATAATCTATCTCTCAGCTATGCCGAGATCGAAGAAGGGACGAAGATGTCGCCGCAGTACTTGAAACCGGTGCTGAACTTGCTAGTCAAAGCAAAGATTTTGCTCCAAGATGGAGACCAGTACGATCTTAACCTCAATTTTAAGTCCAAGAAGATCAAGGTGAACATCAATCAAGCTATTCGTGCCGAACAGAAGCAGGAATCGAGCGAGGTCATGAAAGGCGTCGAGGAGGATAGGAAGTTTGTTTATCAGGCGATGATTGTGCGAGTTATGAAGTCAAGGAAGGTGAGTCACGAACGTCGGATTAGGGCCCGTCTCCCATTTTCAATTGGCTGATAGCCTCTCTCCTCCTCACCCCTCCTCCAGACCATGCGACATCAAGCCCTTATTCAAGAGGTTACAGGGATCATCTCGTCCATGTTCACACCCAAGATCCCTGAAATGAAGAAAGCGATTGACTACCTGCTTGACAAGGAGTACATCGAGAGGAAAGAGGGGCAGACAGATGTCTACAACTATCTTGCTTAAAGGTCGTTTCCCCTTCGCCACCTCCTTTGACACACACAATATGAGACCATGATTAATGTAACCCTTATCCTCGCCTGCGAGCTCGTAGATTGTCAACATGTGACCCCTCCACCTTCCCTATGATCCCACTCCCCCCTTTTTCGTCCGTCATTTCTGATCGCGACTGCTATGTTCCCTCTCACGAAGCATGCCAACATGTACTTCCATCCATTTCGATTCTCTACGCCAGGCCCAACCCTATTCTCACGATGATCATGTTCGACGGCTTGACCGATCACTGCCAATTAGCTTGTAATGGGTCTTCCCTTGACTGGGATTACCCGAAGTGTCTCTGACTTAGGGAACAACCGGGATTCCGTAATGATGTAACTCTGCCCGGACCCGCGTTTCGGCTGGCTTTCGTCACCAGGACCAATCACACGGGGATTGCGGGATGCCCGTTTATTGGGGATCGGGTTGTGAGGGTTAGTCTACTCAAAATGATACTTGATTATTAAACCTATATCGGATTCATAATCTGATTCATGCCATTCCTTATAATTTCAAAGCACCGTCGTCTACTTCTTCAGATAAAATCTTCCCGGGCCAAGTTCAAGCCAGATCAACCATCCAGTCTCTTCCCTCTAACCTGCAACCCCAAACATCATGGCCACCAGGTATGTTCTTTCCGGTCATCTGGAAGTCCCATTTCCCTGTTTTCATGTTAATACCTCTGTCACCCCCCCCCACTTTCTCTTTACATTCTACCTTTTTTGGTCCAATTCGGTCTTTTCTTGGAGCTCTCTTAATCTTGCAGTGTCAACTTCGACTTCTACCAGTCCCCTACCTCTGTCATCGTCTCCATTTACAAGAAAGGTCTTTCTGAGCATGAAGTCAAGGTTACATCGACTGATAGATCTGTGAGTAACGGCATATATACCGTCTGCCCTCCCCTCCAGTCCAATGCAACTCATGCCATCGAAGACAGATCCTGGTGCTGATGCCGATAATGACATTCTCGTATTCAAAAACCCTACTCGAAAACCCTGAACAATTCGGTAACGAGACATAGATAACGATCCTCGTCCGAGATGAAGAGTTAATTAAATTAGATCCGTTGTCAGAGAGCATCAAGCCTTTAGAAGTTGCATACAAGGTTTTTAGGACAAAGGTGAGATCATTACAGCCATACTCGAGGTCTCTGTGGCTGCGGCTCTTTCAGGAATTCTCAGCACCAAGGACTGGAGAACGTTCACATTCTAAAACATTAAATCTCTTAATTTTATACAACCACTGTCTTCTGACGATGTCCTTGGTCCAGATCGAAGTCGTTCTTCCAAAAGCAGTCGGAGGCATTACCTGGTCCACCGTCGTTACGGCACCTGTGTCCGATCAGTCTATATCCCCCTCAGCGCCGGTAACCAGCACCAGTGCTAGTCCCCTATCACAACCAAACCTCAGTCCTAGCCCTACTCCCGAGAACAGCAAGCCTTCACCAGTACCAATATCAACCTCGGCGAATGCAGACTCGGGGATGAGTACGAGCCGTGGAGAAACAGGATCAAATGAATCTCAAGTGGGGACATCCAGCGCAAAGAAACCCAGAAAGAATTGGGATAAGCTGGTTGAGGATGAAGACGTTGAAGAGGTTGAAGTAAGTTCAGATCTTGTTCAACACCCACAAAGGCTTCCTTCTTCGAATTGGTTTCCTCCATCGGTTGGGAAACCATTGCGACTAAACTTTCTGGTAATCTACCTCCAAATGGAGCTACGACTTACATCTGCCCTATCTCCCTTCTCTCCTTGCTTTCAATTAATTCATTCTTTGCTTTCATCTGCATCGTCTCACTCCGTCCCAGGCCGGTCCAGACGACTTCTTCAAAAAGATCTTTTCAGACGCGGACCCCGACACCCAAAGAGCAATGATGAAATCCATGAGTGAGAGTAATGGGACTGTCCTCTCGACGAATTGGGGTGAAATTGGGGGGAAGAAAACGGAAGTGGCAGCACCTGAGGGGATGGAGACGCGGAAGTGGACTTGAGAGACTGAATATGTGGTATGGTGTGGTTGCGGCATAGCTTGTTTGGTGCGATTGGTGCGATATCTCTTCCTTTTTCCTTCTCAAGGTTGACGAACTCATGAACGTGATTTCGGAGAGCGAGACATTAGCCTTCCTATACTTCTCTGCATGCCCATCTCTCCGTTCGTTTCAATAACTTGGGTCTCCATGGTCCCAACTCCGCTACAACTGTTGGTTATATGTTACGTCTATTGCTGTATCTAAACTGCGTCACAAAAAATACTTTAGTACACCGCGGGGGGTAGCCCAAGCGGCAACAAGCCGTCAAGGGGCAAAACGTGACGTCAGCACATTCGGACTGGCGGACACCAGAAGTCCCCATCCGGATCGGTGATGAGAACGACTGACAGGATCTGAGGAAGGGACAAAGCTGCGGAGATGACCATGACGGTGTGAATAGGCATTCTCTACTCCGTCATAACAAATTCATCAAGAAAAACATAACACGGTAAATCAAATTTGGATTCCTTTCTAAGTTATAAACAGCCGAATTGATTGGTCTTTTCGCCATTGAGACAAAAACTTCTGAGTCACCTGCTTCGTCCCTTTGTACCTTTTGGCCCCCTTCCTCTCTTAGTACCGAGTATCGCAAGACCCCCCGCAGAACTACTTTCTTCATAAGCTCCCTCCCTCTTCTGTGACAGATCTTTTTCACGCCGTACACGAAAGGTCGTCTATATCTCACAGCACATCACAGACCATGTCCTCTGAAGCACGCGAAATCGCGTCCCAACTCCTCTCTCGCTCTCCCCCGTCTCTCGAACCCGGCTCTACCATCTTTTCCCCCGTTCTCAAGTCTCAAATCTCCTCTCTCCCTGACGGCCCTCTCATAAAAGCAGTTCTTCACCTGGCGAACGACGATATTCATGCGAGTCATGACATCGTCGGCGACGATGAAGATGAGGTCAGTATGTTGATTCATGCGACGATGCATAGACGAGAAGGAGATTATTGGAATTCGAAGTAGTAAGTGTTGTGCTTGGTTCCCGAGGGATGCGATGGTGTTGGGTAGGATACGAGGAATAGCAAGATGCTGATCAAGTGGCTGCTCGTCCTTTCTTGCTTCTTCTTTTTTTTCTTCCTTTCCTCCTCTTCCAACCTCACCTCATCTCATTATCCCACCCTCCCTTTCCCACAGCTGGCTCAAACGCCTGCCCTCCACACATCCCGCCTCTCCCCCCAAGAAAATTGCATCCGCCTTCGTCGATTCCTGTGAAAAAAACGCTGGAAAACAGAATCCAGAATTAGAGAGAGTCCAGTGGGATCAGATTAAGGTTCTTGTGGGGTGGGTTTTGGATCATAAGCAGTAGCATCGATTAGAAGACGAAACAGAGAGAAAAAGGGCACACGAATAGAAAGAAAACAGACGGAGAGGTTGGTGATTAGAGAATGGTACCGACCTGGCTGTAGGATGCTTTAGGGGGGTTTACGAGAATCGGCGGGAATCTGGGTGTCTCGTCGTTCGTTACTTCAGTGTGGACCTGTTCCCTCGAGTCGATCTCACATCACGTCACGTCTCCCTATGATGTACTTAAGCTGCCGCGACCCATGGCCCTTGCCCATTTCTTTTTCCTTTGATTGGATTGGATCGGACTGGATCGGACTGGATCGGACTGGATCGGATGGAAATCGTCTCATCGATTACATCGTTCCGTCATATCGCCAATCGAATTCCCAGAAGAACCCATGGATCGTGTCTTGTAGATTATGACATTCGTCGTGGACCAATACGCCCATGTAAATGTACAGGGGAATCCTCTGATATTTTATTTGCATGATATAGGAAGACATGTCATGGATGGACTTGATTCCCAGTGTGACTGCATGAGAAACCCAAGCAGAGTGCTTATTGAATCCCTCATGACTCCAAATGGTCGAATGAAGGAATGTATAGTGTTTGTGTAGTAATTGTAAGTGTCTTTAACGTCCTTCAAGAACCAATGAGACGAATGAGATTTCTGCTTGTCGCACAGTTATCTGTTGATTTCTTTCTGTAACGACCGGATCTTGTTGAGACCGAGCAATGCGCAATAGAAAAGACATACGGCTGGGACTGGATACGATTTTACGTTGCAATCTTTTTGCCTCTTTGTTTGTTCACAGCAGGTATAGCCAGGTAAAATGGGGTAGTAGTGAAGCGCAGTCGGTCTTCGTTCGATCTTCGGGGTTATTACAGCCTGTCGAGGACGATACCAACTACGGACATGTAATGCCTTATGGCAAGTGGTTCTTTCACGTGCTGCACCATCTTCCAGTTGAATTCATTTGTTGCGTCTCCTCCTCGCGTGCCGTCGTAGTCAGAGGGGAGAGGCTTGAGAGCAGAGGAAAGGAAGGCGACGGGGATGGGGGTCGTCGCGTACACGATTCTCCTAGTATTTCCTCTCCACCTTCGTTTCGTCGCGCTGATCAACGAGGTGTCAGTCGTCTCTGTCGTTGATTGTCGTCGGTCGTTTGGGGAGAGAGACAGGGATCAGGACTGCCACTAACAGTGGAGAGATGATATTGATCTCCATTTGTCTTTACAAGGCAGATATTAGACACCGTCGATTGCAGAGGGAGAGGCGAATCGGATAAACCATTTCTTCTACACGCGTACAAGTCTCCCTAAGGAAATAACCGAAACCGACATCTCACCACCTGATCACCCTTTTACAGCTCATATCCATAGCACACATTCAAATTATTCTATCTCATACCAGACCTTTATCCTCCAAAAATACTTATCGATCCAATCCGGTTCATCCACCCCATTAGCCGTTGGGGAATCGTTTGTAGGAAGCAAACCCGTCCCCGAACGCGTCGCGCCTCTTTTTCTCTCTTTTTGGAAACCACTTTCTCATCGGGTCGGATCAATCATCAACATCACGCACCAAATCACATAAGACCACTCCCAACGGATGAAAATACAGAGCAGAGCAAGAATACCAGAACGCACACATCGGGGGACTTTGAAAGAGTCTCCCTTTTCTTGATCCCGGTCTGACAATATTATATTCCTTCCCTCAACATCCCCACCCCCCCC